>JANCMA020002651.1:0-17792 GCA_024336925.2 Zoanthus solanderi
GATCTACTTAAGTCCTGGCAACAAAAATATTTTAAATTGCTATTAAATATTTATTTCCAGTACTAATGCAAGGTAATTTCAAGGCAGTTGTCAACTCTATAGATTAAAAATTAATGACAGTAATACGCATTTCTCAATATTCTAACTTCCACTGTTCAAACTTCTAGAAGTATCCAGCTTTTACTTTAGCAAGTTTAACACTAAGAAGAGATAAGTTCTTTTCTTACCAGAATTGATTAACTAAAATGGAAGTCACCACAAGCAGTTTAGATACTCAGTTATCGCACTTTTATCACTTTTATACTGCTTCACTAGCATAACTTTAACACCTAAAGGTTTCTGTTTACTTTCATTAGAGACATTATGGAACATTTGTTATCTAAAATATGAAAAAAAAAAGTTTATATCTAGAATTATAAAGAATAGCTACCTTTCATATACATTTATTGTATATTCACTGATGTAAACAAAATGCTTTCAAAGTCAGTGCCAAAATATAGAGGATATTACATGGTGGCAAGAACATATGAAGTTTATCTTCTCATGGAAAAAATATTTTTTATTTGAGTACATTTATTACATAGATATGAGTGTTTCGAAAATAAAAAAAAACTAGACGAAAAACAAAAGAAAAACAAAGAAATGATGTCAGCAATATTTTCACAAATCACTGAATGGATGTAGTTTCATATGGAAAATATGAATTGTAATTGTTTTCGGTAAAACACTCATATATATGTAATAAATCTATAATATTGTTGTTGTTATAATTATTGTTTACATCTTGAAACCTTGGGAGAGTAAAGTTCTGTGATCTGAAAGGCTTACTTAAATTACATTTGCTCAGAGAATAACTGTTTTTTAACTAACCAAGAAACTCTATATAATTTCAATCAAAAACAAATGATGGACTAAAATAAACTTTTACCTGCCTATATAAAAACATATTACCATAAATGTTCAGAGGGTTTATTAAATTCTGAGCCCTCTGGAGGCAGGATTATTAGAGAGGAGAGGGGAACTATTTAAAACTTATTGGCAAATAAGGTCAGAATAACACTATGAAGTTTGAAATGTCACACACCTGTAATAAAAACTAGGAACTCTTGAATTATATAGCAATAACCATTAAAAAACTAAAACAGGTAAAAGTTAGGAGAGGTTTGAATATTTAACAAATATCTCCCAAAGGGGAGGTGAATAGTGGTGGATATTAACCGAAATGTGTAGTGTCGAGGTATATATCTAGCACTAGGCAATGACCCTGAGGGGGATAGTTGTTTTAGTATTTACCAAACTAATGGGATAAAAATGGACTTTATTTTCAAAGAAACAATATAATGCAAACCTTTTTTTCTATTTTTAGCATGTGCACTTCCTCTCATTTTGACTTCTGCTTCAAAATCAATGAATAGTTTTGGATATCCATGGTTTCAGTTAACTTGTTAAGGGTATGGCTAAAAACTTGAAGTGGCGTCTAAAAAGCTGCCCTTATAGAAAGCCCCGGCTAATATTACTTGGTACACACATTTCCCCATGAAATGCAGTCAAAGGTTTATTTTAAAGATTGAATATTTTAGTGTACAGCAGTGTTTTTCGTGACAGAAATCTTCAATAATTGTGTGACAAAGCGATACATTAACACACAGAGCAATACATATTGCTGTACTTTTATTAAAACCTAAAGAATTCCAATAAATATGGTTAAATGTCTGTTTTTAGGTTTGCAAACTGCATGCATTTTGACATTTAACTAGTATACAATTTATCTAACTTTCACTCAAAAATTGCTCTGGCGAAAGCAGATAGGACAAAAATTTAAGTTGACGGAAAAATCTTGTGTGAAAAGGCCTTTAAAGTAAACAATGGGCTGTTCATATTTTAATTTAATCTAGCATGTCTGTTTTGTTTACAGCTTTTTTTTAGAGAAGTGAGGGAGGGGCTCATTTGACAAGGGAGCTTATTGGAGAGGGGGGTTCATTGGAGAGTGGGGTTCATTGGAGAGGGGGGCTTATTAGAACATTTACAGTATGAAAAAACATTTTAGCACTGAATTGCTGCAGGTGCCATTTCTTTAAAACTAGTAGCATCCAACACTGCAAAAACAGGTAATGTTTGGTATTCAAATTTTTAACTTTGGATAAATTCTGAAATATAAAAATATTGATTTTGCAAACAAAAAAAAAATAAGGCTAACTGATCTGATTAAGTAATACTGTTCACGGGAATTACTCACAATGGTTGAATTGAAGAACTGCAATAGCCAATACTAATAGAGCTTTACATACAAAATGAATATTGTTCATCCTTACAAAAGAATAGGATTTAGTTATATCTACTTTTAAAAATGCTATTTTTATTTTTACAAGGGAATTCTGATAATTATGTTCCACTGCTGGATTTCAAACTGATGCGATAATTCGGTTTCAAAACGTCACCTAGTTGTGGAAAACTGCTCATTGTAAACAAATTTAGAACTTCCCGCAAGTGAAGAGTGTTTGTTTAGCATCGAACCGCAAATCTTGTTTTAACTACAAAAACGCGATTATAAGTCATTAGCTGCTTTAAGGTAATAACATAACAATACTAACAAGGCAACAGAAGAACTACAAAAACAAAGTTGTTGGGAACAATTATATACAAGATGGCAACAGCGGATCCCTGTTGTGAATAGAAAGTCATTTAAAACTCCAACTTCTTTGTAATAAACCGAGA
This sequence comes from Zoanthus solanderi, assembly GCA_024336925.2. Lineage (NCBI taxonomy): Eukaryota > Metazoa > Cnidaria > Anthozoa > Zoantharia > Zoanthidae > Zoanthus > Zoanthus solanderi. The sequence goes on from JANCMA020002651.1 coordinate 2,716, forward strand.
TCAACATAGATTTTAACAGAAAAATAAATACCTCTTAGACATTATAAAATAAGCAACTTCAATGCTCAAGGAAATTAACGTGACCCGAAGATAACAGACGCAGGTAAAATCTTATATATACCCCTCTAGTTTCAGACAGGTGTCAAAGCCAGATCGGGGTACAATTACCATCCAGAAAGTACAGCAAACACAGATCTCAACTTACCCAGCAACATTATTTCCTCTGCAATGATCACAAAACGTCTTCTTGCTGTTAGAAGTCTTAGGAAGATACGCTTTCGTCAAGATTGATAAGATCGGGTCCGACTTAAGTACATCCTTTAAACTGCCATCAGCACGCACGACTCCCTCATTCTCGTTCAATTTCCAATGGGTTGCTCCTCGAGAATTTGAACTTAAAATGGTAGCTGAAATTAAATAAATAGCTAAATACGGCAAATATGGGCAATCACCACTCATCTTTATAAATATGGTTAGTTCAAGAGATTATAATTCTTGACAAAAATCCTATTTTTTACATAAAACTTTTCAGACATTATTCTCTCACTGCACAAAAACAACTTTCTCGTTACAATCAGTGCGCATGCTCAACCTCGGTAGTTCCCGTATGTCCTTTACCTTGCATATGGTAGGACTTTGACAGTTATTTAAAACTATTTGTAAAACTGTTCCTGTTGAAACACCGACGCAGTGTTTCAATAGGAACAGTGGGGAAAGTGTTATATTGCACTTCCATATATAAGCTATCGTGTGGAAATGTGAGTTTAATTTCCCGGATTGACGAATTTCTGGGTATCGCGAATCTTAGTAGGCGATATTTTACGTTCGGCACTGGTACATACAGACATAGCAACAAGGGGTTACGTATTTTCCGTTAATATTTTGTTTATGTATTTTCTAACTAATAAATGCTACAAGGAGGCCATTAATCATTACAAGCAACAGCATATGGTAGGTGGTTGGCCTGAAAAACACGTAAAATACTAGTAGTGCTGCATGGACAAACTTAAGAACAGACTGTGTTGGATCACAGGTAGCCCAAGCTCCCGTCAAAAATGAATACTAATTAGTGTTGATTTACAAGGGATTATATGGAGACTTTTGAACTTTCGATTTTTTACCTTAAATCTCACTAAAATTTAAATAAATAGTCACAGTGTCTTGGTGATGATGATGATGATGATGATGATTTAGCATTTATATAGCGCCCTTTCCATTAGGTAGATGATCAAAGACTCTTTACAATGATTTACAGTTGACTGTTGTATTGAGGGTCTTAGATAGTCCGCTATATACGGCTAACTATTAAATTCATTGAGTATTGCCCTCAGTTAGAAGTAGACAGGCCACGAGACCGGGATCACCCTACTCCTTTCGACAAGTGTTGTGGATTCTTTTAAGTCCCCCGATAGGAAGTCGAGAGACTGGACCTACGGTTAGAATAATACCTACCTTGGTATTATTCTTTATAACCTTCTGTCTGAGTTTCATCTAGTTCCATTCACCATCACCCGCTTAACATATAAAATAGAAAGGTAGGAAGCGGCGGCTCCAAAATGGCCTTCGAAATGCTCCAGTTCACGAAGATTTTTACACGGAAATATTCTCTCAATCAACATATGTTAAGCGGGTGATGGTGAATGGAATTAGATGAAACTCAGACAGGAGATTATAAAGAATAATACCAAGTCACTGTGAGTATTTCAATAAATTTTATTGAGATTTAAGATAAAAAATCGAAAGTTCAAAAGTCTCCATATAATCCCTTGTAAATCAACACTAATTGGTTATTCGTTCGTGACGGGAGCTTGGGCTACCTGTGGTGGTAATCAAGATGTCTCGGTAAGTTTTGTTGTAAAAGTAAGTCAGTTCACGAGTCTGTTTAAATGTTTGCTTCAAGTTAGTTCAAATAGCTTTATATTCACTCAATTTCGCAATATAACGCTTTTGACAATATAGACACTTTAGACAACTGACAATATCACTTTGCAAGATAAACAGAAACTATTCCGAAACAAATCGCCCGACTTGGCACAATAATTTTGGTTGTAGCCCCTGTTTATCGCTCGTCACTTTAAAAGCAACAAAATGTTATGGATTTTGTATGTAGCAACGACAAAGAAGTAATCCAAAAACCGTTAAACACAGCGAAAATTATTTTACCTGCACGAAAACAACCTTCCCCTGATGGCAGATTTGACCATTTCATAGAATGGTGCAATAGCAGTTATCACATGACCCATCCTAATATGGCATAACCAAATAAGGCAATCCTAACCCCATAAAAAAAAAAAAAAAAAAGAACGCCGGAGAAACCTAGACTCGTCGCCTACCGGCACGAGTAATTAGCACCCTGGGCGCTAATTAAATTCTTTGCCTTTTTGGGTGGTTGCTTATTCGAGGCTGGGCGCTAATTAATTTTTCACAATTTTCAGCAAGTAGGAACTTTATTTTCACTCTCATTGTGTGTCCTCGATGTGCCCACATGGAAATGGCAGTTGAAAGATTGAGGATCCCAGCGTTCTTTATATAGGCTGTCGGACGGTATTATCCATTGTAAGCAACTGAGGAAATGAAAGAATCAACACATCTCTTGTACACTTCACAATGAGTGTCGAATTTCTTTTTTCCTTTTTATTAGCTTTGCGAGGCTGGGTGCTAATAAATAATTGCTTATGCTAACTTTTTTCACTTTTTTTTAGCGCCCAACCGGCGCTAATTCGAGGTTGGGCGCTAAATCGAATAAATACGGTAGGTCAACCTAGGTCATTTGACATTTGGTCACTGGTGACGGGCGAACTATTATTTACTGTTAGGTTAAAGGAAGTTTTTACGTTAATTTTATTGTTGTAATTCAAGTTTTGTCATTAAGTGAAATAAATAGTTTAAGTAAAATCTATTCATTCTTGTTGTACTCGCTAAATTGCATGTGTCGAAATCGTCGTGTCTTCAAAATTTCGATTTGACTTAAAATGCGTGTTGCTTCACTGACTGAACCAAAGGAAGTTGAGTGACTGCAGTCATGCCTAGTTTATACCGACAATTCGTTACAATGGATACTTCCCAAACTTTTACTAATTATTATGAATGAAATTGTTATACTAGTCAAATAACATTTTTTGTCGTGTCCCGTAGGCACTTTCCCGTAGGTATTTCTAGTACATCTCACAATGACTGAATAAATCGGAACATGTGATAAGTACCACCGTACTGTAATGATGACTGGCCAGGCAGTTAATTAACCGTGGAATTGGGGTTGGCCTGCAAGTACCATGAGCACTGCACTACCAGGGTGCAAAGAGATTTATCGGCATTTTCAAAGAGGAGTTACAAAGCACCAGAGTTAGCGCCTGACCTGAACTGACACGTTTTTTAAAAGTAGTAAAAAAGAAAAAGGTTCACCCGGCACGGGCGAATATTTCAGTTTCCAGCCCACTTCCCACGCGCATCATGTTCTGCGCAGCCTAAAATGACGTATTTTGCCGGCACGGCTGATCCATAACACAGTTTTTGGACAATACACTTTTTCTTTGACTTATGACAATGTTCCAAGTTTTCAAGAGCAATATGGGAATAAAACAGCATCGCGCGTGTTTCTAGACAATAATAGAAAACTCTATGCTTTTGGAGTGTTCACACGCCATAGGGTTTTCTATTATTGTCTAGAAACACAAGCAATACTGTTTTATTCCTTTTAGAAAATAACTGCACTTCCATCCTGAAAGATTCTCTTGCTTTGCGTGACGTCATCCCGTGATTTCTAATCAGTTTTATAAAACGGAACTAAGCCAATCAGAGCTTGCGTTATTTCGCGCTTAATTGTTTTCTAAAATTAAATAGAAAATACTGAAAATAACCGGAATGGAAAAGAATTACTAACTAAACTAATTTGTAACGTAACAACAGTCAACACAAGTTTCTAAGTTTGAACTTTTAGCTTAACACTTTTATATTTTGTTCGTAATTTTTCGTTCTCACTTTTGGTGTAATCAGTTTGCAAGAGTCGAAGTTGAAGGGGTAATCTACTAATTGTACAATAGGAAAACCAGTTACTTAGAAAGTAATGTACAGTAAAAACTAAAGTTGGTGATACAGAGATAAATTCCTAAAAAGAAAAACAGTTTCGTGACAAAAATCAAGCCCAACAACTATAGTTGCAGTGTAACGTAGTTAGTTCACAGTTTTCTGCTCTATAAATATCACCATCTAAATACAATTTGATGAACAGCATGAAAGCCTGAGCGGCAAATACTGAAGTTTTGTTGGTTGAAATTTTCTGTATTTAATTAACTATGACAAATAGAGTGCCTTAGGAAAGTGTATTCCTGGTTGTATACCTCTATAATTGCCTTCCTAGTCATATAGTATACACATATACACAGGCACAGCGGAACGGACGCAGCTGCTATAAATCGCTCAAATTAGGAAAAGTTTGGCACACAAGAATTTGAAAGTCGTGTAAAATACACAGTAACTATTTTTACAGAACTATCACTGACTTTGCTCGGTTTCAATAATTTGTGGTTTAACTTATTCACCGTCCCTGTAGCGCCTTAGATTCTATTTACAAGAGCGCATCTTTAAGACTGGGTAATTGAAAAACAGTTAAATAAGGGCGCCATGCATGGCTGCCGTTGCTCCCGGCGTACGTCAAGTTTCTGACTTGATATGAATGATTTAAGCAAGTCTATTTTGTCTTGGTCACACAAACAACTGTTAATTATCTGACTTTGATTATCTACTTGTATAAGAAATAGCACTTGAATCAAACTAAGTTTGATTTGTTTCTGCTATCGCAACTAATTTTATAACATCTGCGTTGTTCATATGAAACAAAAAAAAAAAATCCTACTTGAAACAGCTGAACTATTATTATAACTGCTTTCTAAGCAAAGAAAAATGCGTGACGCGAGCGGCGTCTTTCGTCATCCTGCGTTTATCGTGTTATGAACCAAAGTACTCTAAATTTATTTGCTTGTTTTTCTTTTTCTTTCGACTAACTTTTTCATTTGTTACGTTGAGAGACTCGAGACGCACAGGCCGCCCACTCTGTTGGTGTTGCATTCCTTGATGTTCGCCTGAAGATGAAGGGGGACCACCTAAATATGAACTAGTTGCGAAAGAGTTGTTGGGCCCATTGGCGGAATGAAGACTCGATGACTTGGAACTTGAAATCGCAGGTGGTGATGTACGTTCATATTTAGACGTTTGTGCTAAGAGTTTTTCTGCTCTTTTAGGTTTAAAATAACTGGCAGCATATTCTGCGTTTGAGCTTTTGCTTAGATGACTGAGAAATTTGTCTTCTTCTTGCTCGTCATGGTAACCAGGATAGCCGTTAACTACCTGCCCTTGATTATTGATTTGAGCCCGGTTCATGGGAGATTTTCCAACCCCCGGCCTAGCGTTTCCCCCAGGCATGATTCCCGGAGAAGGAAGTGCTGTTTTTGTGACAATAAGTTCAGGAATGTTCCATTTGCCTGCTAAGTCATCCCATATACTCTCCCCCTTGATCTTGTCCAGATTGTAATAATTACAGTCACGGCGAATACATGGTTGGATTTTATCCAGTATTTGCTGTTGAAGCTTGATCATTTGTTCTTGCTTTCGAATGGTATCCAGGTAGTCACTTCGGTCCCTCTCAAACTCTGATTGTATGTCATCAATTTCGTTATTAGCTGACTTTAGTGCTCTATCAAGTTGTTCAACCTTAATATTCTTTGCTCTAATCTCATCTTGCATGTTATCATAAACCTTAATCATGATTCCCTCGTCTTCCATTTTATCAATAGCACGCAACAACTTCTGTCTCTTGCTTAAAGCATAAGCCTTCCTTTCTTTACGTTTCTCTTTTAACTTTAGGTCATTTTTCCTCTCGCCACCTACCATCTTTTCCTGTAATGCCGCTAACCTTCTCAGCGCCTGCTGTTGCACTTCCTGTGTAACGTTCGCGGTTTGAACAGAAACTTGGTTCTTGACTCCTTTATTAGACGACGCTTTCGATTCAAGGTCAGTCGTTTGTGTCTTGACGATAAAAGGTTCCTCTTTGACAGCATCGTCTTTTCTGTTCTGTGTCCTTTGTTCGGTGGCAACCAATCTTTTCTGAACTCCTTCTTGCACAATTTGTGAACCATTTGCCACTTTATCAGGAGCAAAGCCTTGAGATGATAATTTCAGACTTGAGGCTCGTACCTCTTTGAAGACTGCCTGCTGTGAATTCTGAACAAGAGATGAGAGTTCTTTATTAGCAGTGTCTAAAGCGGCCTCTTTGGATGTTACGTCTCTTGTGGCCTCTTTGGTATCCATTACTCTTCTTGCCTCTTTGATAACCTTACTTCCTAATGCCTCTTTGGTATCCATGCCTCTTGTTGCCTCTTTAGTATCAATGCTTCTTGTTGCCTCTTCCATGCCTTTTGTTGACTCTTTGGTATCCATGCCTCTTGTTGCCTCTGTAATATTGATGCTTCTTGTTGCCTCTTTAGTATCAATGCTTCTTGTTGCCTCTTCCATGCCTTTTGTTGACTCTTTGGTATCCATACCTCTTGTGGCTTCTTTGGTATTGACGCCTTTTGTGGCCTCTTTGGTGTCCATGCCTGTTGTTGCCTCTTTGGTAGCTGCAATCTCACTGTTACCTGCGCTTTTTATGTCCTCCTTGATAGATGCATCTTTTGCGGCCTCCTTTGTAGCAGCGTCTTTTGCGGCCTCCTTGGGAGCTACAATTATTATGGCCTCTTTTGTAGCTGCGCTTTTTGAGGCCTCTTGGGTAGCAACATCTTTTGCAGCGTTTTTAAGAGCAGCATCTCTTGCAATCTGAGTATTGTCTGTAGGTTGGTCAAGAAGCTCGCTTTGCATTCCTTTCGGAGGCGATGTATTCACGTTGAGGTTTTGTACTTCTTTCATTGCAAATTGTTGTGACTTCTGAACATCTTCGATTGCACCTGCTTCACTTGTGGCCTGTGCCAATTGTTCTGAGACAGGTGTTAACGTTTTTGGTGTTAGTTGCTGAACAACCTGTGTATTTTGGTCGATAACATGGCCCTGCATTTCTTGCTGAGTTGCTGTTTTCATGTTAAAGTCTTGCACTGCTGCCTGTTGCGCTAACTGAATTAGCGATAGCTCTTCCGTAGCAGGTGGCATCGATGGTCCAAGGGACAGTATTGAAGCAGAGCTGCTATCCAATTCTCCATTGCTGCTTGACATACGCCGCAATACCTACAAGTTTTCAAAACAAAAAAAAACTTTCTTAAAGTGATGTACGTAAAAACGACGTTTAGGTCGTTTCAAAACAAACTAGAATTGTAAAAGAATATATAAAGTTTATTTTCAACGTGGACATATGATACCACTAAACTGACTTGGTACAAACCTATACGGAACAGAAGTACCCCGGACATCACACTAATGGCGATTATCTGCCAGGTGTTTTAAAGTGCGACGAAACCAGCATATAAATGTTGCTAAACAATCCGAACTGGCAACGCACTTAAAGGTCATAATTTTTACTGCAAAATACTAACATTACTGTTCAAAATACGTTTAGGTGTACACTGCAGTTCATAAACCAAATTTGAATGAGCAAGTCCACTCTTTTGAACTTGCTTTTTTCCCAAACAGCATAGAAATTGCTTAAATATAAGAAAGCAGTTTTAACTATGAAGAAGAACTAAATGGTTCAATAACGTTGTTTTTTAATACATCAATGAATATTTTAACTTCTTTTCAAGATATAGTCAGGCAGAACATGACATTTCGTAGTTAGTTAGGATGTATTCCGCACGTCAAGGGTCGCTCAGCCGTGGGATAAGTTCTGCCGTTGATCCATTTAGGAACATTAATAGTTTGCTGATAAAAAAAAAAGATTGTAAAGAGATCTTGGGGATACAAGAGTTCGGGCAATAGTTACGATTCAACTAATCCTACATTTTTGGTTCGTATTATGTATCACACTAAAGTATTCAACTTGACTTTGAGCATGCACCAACATTTGTATTTAACGCTGTTCGAGCTTTTATTCTTACAGACAGACACATATGTACATACTAGTAGTATAGTCACTAGGGACGTCAAGTTAGCTTAACTATACTTGTATATTAAATGCTGTTGGTTTGACAAGAAAACTGAAGATTGCTTATAAAATGCGACAACCAATATCTTGATCATTTCATATATATTAGTACAACACATCCATCGTTCTTACTTGAGTCATAAAGCTATAAATATACGAACCCTGACAATCAAGATTGATGGAAAAATCTTAAAAAGCATACCTCATTGTCGTTTGAATTCTTCGTGCTCATAGTACTGCCATCTGAAGGAGTTACGGAGACTAAACCTTGATCCTGGGCAGCAACCGTTTTTTCTTCAGCTTGATAATGCTCTTCTATTGCTCGTACTTTCGTACTGTACTCATCTTTCAGTCCAACCATCTCTTCCTGTAATTTTTGCTTTGACATCTGTTCAGCTTCAAACATCATCTTCATCTCAGCAAGCTTAGCTTCGTAATCTTGCTTCACTTGCTCGGTCTCCTTGGCAACCATTTCTATGTAGTCTTCATGTGTTGGTTGCGGTGCGACAGGTTCTGGTTCTACAGTTACAGCCGCATGTCCACCAGCTAGAAGATACAGAAACATTTTAAAATTTTTCAAAAAAACAGTTTCACATACCATTATGCTTTGAAAGATCGTTGCAATTTTGTTCTCAATTTAAAATAAAACAAAACTACTTAAACATTTAACTTTTTTTAAACCTATTAAAATTACAGACTTGGAATTTGCTGAGGTGCCGGCATTTGCTAATTATTTCGGACCTTTTGTTTAACAGGTTCAGCTTGTCCACATAACTTCTCTGCAAAGCATTATTTACATGTTTTTTACACTTTAGCACGTTTAAAAATAGACCATTTGATGCTGAATTCCTTTCTGGCTTCTTTCAGTTTCCAAATGCACTTAGACAGCGTAGTACTGTTTGAGAGATTCTCATGCTTGAAAGATGACAAGTGGTTACTGAATAACTTCTTGAAGCTGTGCTCTATGAGAGCTATTTACACCTGTGTCTCAATGTCTGTGGTGGTCACATCGGCCTTGTAGACCAGATTATCGGCAGGAAAGGCTACATAGAGAGGGCAGCAGCTTTGCACTCTGCATTTGCAGTTTTTGTCAGGCACTGGGCTACTTGGTCTTGTTGTTGTGCCTCTGGATGAAAATGTATGTATTTCCCACACAGCAGTAGCTGACTTTCACGCTTGTGCAATATGGGGAAATACTCGTCCAGGAAGTTGCGGAAGACTTTTCTGACGTATGTCTGCATGGATTTGCTGTAGGGGTGATTATACCAATTATCTTGCGGGACCTCTTTCTTTTTCTGCGTCCTTGGCCGTTGTTGGTGCTACTGTTGTAGTTGATTAGGTCATTAAATCCACTTTTATTCAAGGCATCGTTGTACACGGGCGCAGCTTTGTTGAATTCTGTTTCACTGCAGGATAAGGTTTTGTTCTCAATTTAAGCAACTACAAAAGGGAAGCTGAAAAAATCATTCAGGCATCAATTGGTTTGAACCCGTGACCTCTATTAGTGAGTCCATCAATGCCACTCTGAGGTGTACATCGATTTCTGTGGTCACAGTTTGAATCCTGTTAAAGCCTAAAATTTATTTTATAGCAACCGTTTGACTGCAACAATTATTCATATTGTCAATGTTTACATTGCGGTACAAACCCAGTCTTCATAAACAATGTACATCTCAGAGCACTTGGTATTTATGGACCCACTAGAAATGGCCTACTCTCCCAGTTGCGGCTCGGTTGGTTGGAGAGCTGTTCCAGTATCACAGAGGTCATAGCGATGGCCACAGGTTCAAATCCTATTGTTAGATGCTATGTAAGTTTTGCTTGAAAATGACAGTTCTGATTGGTCAGTTTGGCTATGATCGCAGTTAGCAAATTACCTTTTTGTCTCACATCTAGGTTTGACCTCTGTCCCGGATGTTAGTTATGTCACTTCCACATCCATCGAACCTGCACCACATGCACCTCCTCTTCAAACAAGTTTATATCCTCCATCACACAATTATTCCACTTTTTCCTAGGCCTTAATGCCGGCCGTCACCCCCCAACTCTCACCTCCCCTACCCAACACACCCCCCTCTGCCCTTTTCACATGTCCAAACCATCTCAGTCTTCTCTGCCTCAACTTAACAGAAAGGTCTTCAACTCCACACATTTCTGCCATCTCACTGCTAAACCTCCCGTCTTGCCACCTCACTCCTGCCATGTATCTCAGTATCCTGCGATCACATCTACATAGAACATCCATCAGTCTGCTTGTCAATGCCCATGTTTCTGCTCCATACAGTAAAGCAGATCTCACACAAGTTTCATATACCTTTCCCCTAGTCCTCAGTTCTATGCTGCGGTTCACCAATAAACTGGCTATTTCTTGTCATCTTCTCCATGCAGCTGTTACTCTCGCACGCACTGCTCTCTCCACTCCTGTTTCACAGTTCAGCACATCTCCCAAGTAGCAAAACTGTCCTACTTCCTCCAACACGCCTCCTTTTAATAGCAATCCAGGAGCCTCATCGTCTCCATTATCATCACCACCCTCCCTCTCTCTTGCACATCTTGAACATACAAAGTTCTGCACCCCTCGGAGATTTCTCAGACCTGAGCATCGTTTGTGACACCATTTATTATATTCAATGCACAAAATTTGCTCCTAACCCTCTTTCACAGCATCCACAAGGCCATCTTCATGACTGAATCCTCTCTCTAGTCTTATTTCCAGTTAGCACTAATTTTGTCTTTTCCGTATATATTTTCAGTCCCCTCTGCTCCATCTCTTCCTTCCACCTACTAAACATGCCAGTCACTTCTTCCTTTGATTCTGCTGTCAAAACCTAGTCATCAGCATAAAGCAGCTCCCATGGGCCATCTCCTCTTGCCAACTTAGTAGCCTCCTCCATTACTGTGATAAAGAGTAGTGAGCTAAGAGCTGATCCCTGGTGTACTCCCACTCTTATGTCAAAACCTCTGATGTTCCTGCTACTGTTTTCACCCTTGATCTTAATTCCGCATACAGAGACATGACTGCAGTCACAAGCCTTTCTGGTATATTTTGTCTGCTCAATGCCTATTCAATTGCTTTCCTTGGCACTCGGTCGAATGCTTTCTCCAGGTCCACAAAGACAAGTTACAGTTTCTTTTTCTTTTTACTGAATTTTCTTGTAATTGCCTAATTATAAAAATTGCATCTGTTGTCGACCTTTCTGGGCAAAAACCAAACAGCCCTCTTATCAATTTCCTCAACCTCTCCTCCAATATCTTTCAAAACAATTTCCAAGCTTTGTTCATTTTCCTTGTTTAACAGGTTTTCAAAGTAACACTTCTACCTCCCAAGTATCTCTTTTTTTTTATTATAACTCCTCTTTCATCCTTTATATACATTGCTCCAGTAACATCTTTTTTCTCTTTCTCCATTTATTTTGCAATATTAAACATTTGTTTTTGTTGCTTACTCCAACTTTACAATGCCAGCGTCTTTGCTTTGGCTATCTCCCTTTTGCCTGTTTTGCTTTCCTTTATACTCTTCGTTCTGTGTTTCATTGCCATCTTTTGTATGCCTGTTTCTTTTCCTGCACCACCCACTGCACTGCTTCTTTTCACCACAATGTTTCCAATTGCATTCTTCGATCTCCCATGGTTACACCACACACTTCTTTCGCAGCCTCTAAAACATTTTACTCAGTTGTACTCAGTTGTTTCCATCCTTCTGTGTTTATATTATTTTTCTGTTGCACGTTCACTTCAAACTGTCTTCACATTTCCTCATCCTTCAGTTTCCATTCTTTGTATTCATTCATGTTTTTTTTAGGTTCGTCAAATTTAGATCTGCTCTCAGTAGGAGGTGTTGAGTTAAACACGCCTCTCCTGGGATAACCTTACAGTCTCTTAACCATACCCCGCTTGCTTTCCTCTGCAGTATAAAATCAATTTGTGTTTCTGCTCCTCCACTCTTATATGTAATTTTCTTTTCCCTGTCCCTTTTAAACATCATATTTATCATTCTCGGCTATTTACTTTGGCATAGTTCCAGTATCCTTTCTCCTTTCTGATTTCTCACACCAAATCCATGTGCACCCATAACTTCTTCAAAACCTCTTCTATCCTCACCAATATGACCGTTTAGGTTGCCAGCAACAAGTAGTAGCTCTGATTCTACCACTGTTGTTACATCATCCAGCTTACACCAGAAAGCTTCCTTTTCTGCTTCTGGCCTACCTACTTATGGTGCATACACTGAACATATGTTCCCAAGTTTCTTTCCTATGACAATCTTTATTTTCATTACTCGCCAGTTTTCTCGTACCAGTATTCCCACGGTACGAGTTTTCTCATACCAGTATTCCCACAGTACAAGTTTTCTCGTACCAGTATTCCCACGGTACGAGTTTTCTCATACCAGTATTCCCACGGTTCGAGTTTTCTCATACCAGTGTTCCCATAGTACGAGTTTTCTTGTACCAGTATTCCCACGGTACGAGTTTTCTCGTACCAGTATTCCCACGGTTCGAGTTTTCTCATACCAGTATTCCCATGGTACGAGTTTTCTCGTACCAGTATTCCCACGCCTCTTCTTTTCTTCTTTTCTCCTGACCACCAGAATTTGTAATCCTCTTCTTCGCAGTCAAATATTTTGCATCCTTCTCTTTTGTACTGTACTTCTTGTACCGCCTTTCTTCTTGCCAGGATCTCCATAACTTCTCTACTCCTCTCCACCATTGATCCAACATTCATTGTACTTACTTTCAGCTCTCCTCCCTCACTTTTGTCATGTTTTGATGTATTTAACCCAGAGGTTCTTCGCACCCCCTGCCCACTTAAGGGCTGCCGGTCTCTGGAGGCCATTTCGTTATTTTCTGTCATCATTTGAGGTTGAGGCAGAAATTTTGCAGGTGGCATGCCCTTGCTTACACCAACAATAGGTATCTGCAGTAGGCCTAGACTTTGCTTGCATAACCTGCAAGGCAGCAGGTGGTTTGGATTTAAAGTTTTCCTTCTCCTAGCCTTTGCTGATTAGGCATACCCTACAAGGCAGCAGGGACCCTAGACAGGGTCATAAAGGACCTGGGAGCAATAGCTGATTGTAGGAAACTCCATTTAATAAAAAAATAATAAAAAACATACCATCTCACCAAATCATAACTCTACATCTTGGTAAAGAAAGAATTTTTTTTTTTCGAAACTTGTGGCATACTGCTTGTTGACGCCAAAGTTTCTTAAAACTAAAAAGAATTTAAAAAAACCCCAAGTAAGATTCCTTTGTGATGAGCCCCACTGGAAACTAAAAGGAAACAGATCGTTTTCATATTTCTTACCAATAAACCCAAGGGAAGAAAATTCTAACATGAACCATCTGTTGCTGTCCTGTTGGCGAGCAAAAGTCTTGATTGTACTAGCAAATGATGCTGTTGCAACAAGATCATCTTCAAGCTACAAAAAAATTGACATGTTTTGATAGTTTATATTTACAACCTGATTATTAATGACCTAAGCCAACTATAAACAATTAGAGGACGTGTTTCTAATCAACTAATATTAAGGATAGATTAATTCATGAAATGTTAATGAATATCCATACTGTATTAACATGTTTTGGCATGTCTCATGCCTTCCTCAGAATAACGAAATCAAGTATTGCACAAGCATATAAATGGAGAAGTGTAATGTTAGAATATATTAGAATAAATTTAAGATGGCAAAACTGGGAAAAAAATAAATATAATTATAGTAAATTAAATAAACAAAGGACGTAAGATAATGAGGGACCAAAGTGATAGTTTTAGGTTGACATGCGAAAGTTGTTGGTTAAGAGAGGGCTTTTCTTAAAGGATGTAAAACTTAAAATCAATGAGGCTATTCACATCCTTTGAGAAAAGCCCTCACTTAACCAACAACTTTCGCATGTCAACCTAAAACTATCACTTTAGTCCTTCATTGTATTACGTCCTTTGTTTATTTAATTTACTATTAAAATTTTTTCCATTTTCGCAATCTTAAATTTATTCATTTGTTTCAATTGAACACTTGTGCTATACAAAGCAATACATTTACGATAAAGAAAAACACTATACGTTAAAATGAAGATATCTTACATATTGTGCCGCAAAAGACTAAATAGCTAACTTTTTTTACTTTCTTTTTTTACTCGACCGACCGACCTTACATTTTTGTTTTAAACGACTTTAAACATACAAATTAATGGCGAAGCACTGAGCAATGTTTGTAACTCACTTTAAATCCTGTCTTGTCCACTTGGAAGATGCCTCCATGGTAGCTCTTTCTATAGGTGTTAGGGTTTTTACCATAATTTGACTCCACAATAGCAGTTCTCATCAACAACTTGTTGGTTTTTCCCAGAGCCTTTTCTACTTTATCGACAACTTCTTTTACTACAGTTTTTCCCTTTGCTTTTGGCGTGATCGCAGCTGAAAACAGTAAACCGATCTTGTTAAGGTCTGTTAAAGCTTAACACCGAGACAATATAAACTTAAAACTAGCCACAAAAAATGCTTAGCTGTTGTTAGATCCTGATAGTTTTATTGTATTGCTTTTTTTCAATCAATCAATCAATCAATCAATCAATCAATCAATCAATCAACCAACCAACCAACCAACCAATCAATCAATCAATCAATCAATCGATCGATCGATCAATCGATCAGTTTATTGTTTATACCATCAAGGAAATTTACAATACAAATAGTAAATAATTACATAGCCTGGAACTGATTACAAATAACGATGCTCTAGAAAAGAAAAAAGATTTATATATTAAGTATAAGATAATTTCCAAGATCGAAGGCAAAGAAACCAAATGCTTATATTTTAGACTGCCTTTTTAAGGTGGGACTTAACCTAAAAAAATATATGAAAAAGAGGTTTTTTTGGAGGTCAGGGTGGTCCTAAAAAACTCCTATTTTTTCTTTAATTTAAACCTTGGGGACTGGGTACGGTCTGTATATGTGATGACACGTAAATGTTAGTCACGTGACACCTCGTATCGGTTTTCAATTTTTTTTCTGAC
>JANCMA020002746.1:0-28581 GCA_024336925.2 Zoanthus solanderi
AGATCGCTTCCTTATATAACCTCGGTTCATTTGCATAATGACAAAAAAATTATTTTTTTGTTACGTGATCGTTAATGTAAAAAGTTTTAGAAAATTTGCTGCTCGATAAATTCCTCCCCTTCACTTCGCTTTAATGTTCGTTTTAAATTAAGTTCGTTTTTTTTTTGTAATGAATGATGAAGAAGATGAAGTTGATCTATGACATTTTGTTCTATTTATTATCCATTGCGTGCAAGAATTTATAAGAAACATTCATCCCATGAGACTTGGATTAACTGTTGGCACCGAAAAGTCTAGTTTGGTTGATAATAGCTTTTGATAAAAACGCGTGTTCATATCAAAGGTCAAAGGTCATAGAGAGAAGAAAAATCGAGTTTAAATAAGATAAAATTCGAAATTTTGACCATAGGTTTTTGAGTATCAAAAGTTCTTATGACGTTCTTCGAGAAAAAAGAACAAAAAGAGAAAAAGAAAGAAAGGACCAAAAAAAAGTTGGTATGATCTGTTTGCACATATAGATGAACCAAAACCCCAGAAATGCGAGGGGTAAAGAATCGAGTCGAAATTCCAATTAAGGAGGCTTTAAACTAGATATTTTTATTGTTGAGATGAGATGAAACACAAGTTTGATTTATAAATATACAAATTTATTAAAGTTTTTTTCTATACAATTTTCATCTTCAGCGTTATTTGAAAATTTCTTAATTAGTCAGCTATTTTTAGAATTTATAACAGTTGTTTAGTCGTGGCGGCAGTGTCATCATGACAAACAGCTTTAACATCACAAGGAGATGTAATCCAACGAGATGGTGGTTTGGGTAACAAACTCGGAGATGGAGACAAGGTAAATTTTGGAGCTGCATAAGGAGTCTCTTTTGATTTCTTTCGTGAAGTAGACGTGGTCGATGGCAGCGAAACGAACTGATTTTGAGCAAAACTTGATTTCTTTGTGTTTACAACGCGATCATTTCGTTTTTTTTGATTTTTCTTTTTTCCCTGATATGGTTTGCTTTTACAATGAACTGTACTGCAACTGGATTTTAGGTAAACATTTGAATCGAAATTCATATTTTCCTGATTTTGACAACTACTCATATCGTACTTCATTCGTTTTACTTATCTTTTATTTATACAAAACTTATTACGTGTTTTTCAAGACTATAAATAAAACTAATAACGTGTTTTTCATGATTATAAATTACATGTTTTATATTTCAAATAATGGACCCTTACTTTTGAAAAAAAAGGAAAGAAGTCATTTCCCCCCCAAACAAATATCACAAATATAATTTTACACCATTTAGATAATATTTTTTTTTCATAGTTTGATTATACTTATATAATAGTTATTTAAAAAAAATGGTTTTGTTTTATCCATAAATTGTATCTATAATATCTTTTATTTCATTAGATTGTTCGGTTTTATAAAGTTCTTTCTTTAGAGCCGAAGTTTCTTCGATTTTATCAGTTGAGGCATCGTTCGCTTTTAATAATGTATTAATCAGATTTTCATTTTCAGACAACAGAGTTTCGTTCCATGATTTGGTTATGTGGAAGTTTCTTTTTAAATCCTTTAATGAGGTTGTTAGCTCCAAAATTTTATCATATAACTGGGTATCTGTTGTGGCACTTAAAGCACATGTAAGGATTTCTTCAGTTTCACGTAGTGTTTTCACTTCTTCTTTTAGGCGTTCTATGGTTTGATATTGTTCGATATCTGTTGAGACATTCCTTTTGTGAATGTTATTATTAACAACGAATTTCAGTTTTGTGTTCTCGAAAACCAAAGCATTTAAAATTCTTTTTGATACTCCTGGAGTGACGACGGTTTTATCTTCGTTATCCATTTGAGTCAACTGAGCGATTCTGTTTTCAGCGCGGGCCAAAGATGTTTCTAACCTCTTGATTTTATCTTTCAAATCTTTAGTCTCGAGCATCTTTTCGTTTAACTCTTGAACCAGTTTAGCTAATCCCATGTCTTTAGAGGACAATTTTTTGTTCTCATAATAAAGTCCACAGACGAGTGACTTTAGTTGTTTAATTTGTGTTTCTGGATCAATCGATGTCATCTTTAAACGAATTGATGTTTCTCGTTGTACTGAGTCAATTCGTAGCTTGCTTGATTATTAAATAAGACGTTCCAATGGAAAAAAAAATCCCCAAACGTCATATCCTCTTAATAAATTGTTTGATGATTCGCGTGCTTTAAATAGATGAACATAATACGTAAAGATTCTGGATATCAGTAAATAATGTCAGTTAGTTTGAAATGGTTCGTGTTGTCAAAAGTGGTTCTATTTGATGATTTAGGTTTTAAGTTGTTCTTTTTTAATTTTGCGAGAGTGATGCGTCTGGCTAATTTGTGATACTGACTTTGACCGTTTCTTTTCTTTTTTGTTTCTTGTAATTTTTTCAAGTATTTAATGGCAGTTGTTTTGTAATTTTTATATTCGTGTTTCGTAGGCATGTGGCAATATGCATTTATTGTAGTATTACTCATATTTACTATTATTACGAGTGGAAAGCATTTGTGTTTGTAACTTTTTTCGAATAATAAAGACCCTAGAGATGCTTGTGCTATAGCACGTCCCATGTAACATAATTTACAACCTGTACTGCGGCTTTTGTTTTTAGTTTCTTGTAGATTCCTTATCAGTTCGTTAAACAATATTGTAAACGTTTTGATTTCTCCGGCTACGTAAGTATTTCTTTTGAAAGAGTAACCTATGAAGTCAAGTTCGGTTGCTAGGTTTAAATCTTTGACACCTACGAGAAGTTTGGGACTGATTGGTGCCACGCCAAGTCTACCCATTGCGCGTAATATGGCGTCATATATTTGTTTTTCCGTGAAATTTTGGGTGGATGTTTTAATGTTGGTAGCGTTTGCTTTGTAGTTGTATTTGTTCTTGTGATTATTCAATTTTCGCATAAACACTTCATCTACATAGATACCATCTCTGATTGCTCGTGATTTAGAAACTGTTTTTACTTTTCTTAGTTTAGAGTATTTAGGGTTTCGGCGGTAATGTTTTGTCGGGTGAAGTGTATTTAAAAGTTTGGTAACGGATTTGATACGAAAGCAAGTGTTTCGCAAAACGTATCCTCTAGTAGTTTTTTTAACGTCTAACACAACTTTTTTAAGACGTTCTTCGGGTTCGAATAGTATTCGTTTACTCTTTGTCATATTTACCCGTTATGTTAAAACAAAAAGGGGCCGATAAAAAACCTTTGCTCTCTAAAGAGAACCCTCCAGAGAAGCCACCTAGGTTATCAAAATCTGTCGATACTTTGACCACTTCTTCTGTCGTTAAAGAGGAACCTTCTTCTGAACAAGGGAAAAAACTAGATGTTCATGCAAAATCAGTTCACGCTTCGGCCGTTCTCTTCAAGAAACGATTTCTACGCAATGTGGGTACACAGATTCATCGTTTTTTTGCGCTCGTTTTCTTTGTTGCTAATATATCGGTCGCTGTTTGGATTAAAAGTATGGACTTATATAATAAAGATGCCAAAAAGATAACCTATCCTCAGAACGCATTCGTTCCGGTGTATCTTATTTGTTATATCATTGGCCTTCTCGGTATCGGTTCGGTTTTTCACGTGTTCTTGAAGAAAGATTTGCGTTCTGGATATAAACATAACACGCGAATTACTGGCAACCCGCTGGTGTACGAATCTTTGTGTTGTGAACCTAGACGTATTGTTTTTTTCTTTTACGTGTTTCTCGGAACCATTGTCATTTACCTATTTTTGGGTTTGGCCATCCAAATCGTCACCGTGTGCTGGATAAATGGTTACAATGATAGCGATTCTTTATGTAAAACGTTTGATTTTACTTCGACGGTAGTGTTCTTATCTCTTGCTATCGGTTTTGATATACTGTATATCTTTTACGACTGGTTCATACCTCAACCCGCGGGTAAATCTTACCTTGATCACAACGCCATGACGGAAAAGGGGAAAGATTTTTATGGTGAGTTTACACCGAACGACCAATTCTGTCCTCGAACTGCTACAACTAATGTAGTTTTCGAAGACAATTATCTTAGCGATTTTGTGATAGAAAACACAGAGTTACTTCAAGACGTTTTCAAATACAAAGGAGTGGTCGAATTTGTCCAAAGGATTGCTAAACATTTTACGGTGATTCGTTTTATCGCATTCAAAATAACTATGTTAATTTTTGTCTTGGCTCAAAGTCAGAACGGAAAAGATTTACAAAAGATACCGAGTGACGAGGGGTTGTGGACCGCTTTCCCAATTTGGGGACTTTATATCCTTGAAGTGTTTGCTCTTCTTATTCTGATACTGGTTGATATATTCAGAAAACATTTTTCCGAGGATTCCGAGTTTTATGTGACTATCAACAAATACCTGGACAAAATCGAACATTCAACACACGGACATTATCTTGCTTGTCTGATATTTCAGGGTGTCGTCGCAATTTTATATGCGTTACTAGCTGTGTTTGTGGCGCGTTGTTGGATCAATAATCAATCAAATTCTTTGTATACCTGCAGCAATGTTGCCACTGTGCATGGAATGATGGGTTTTATTGCTTTGAATATTTTTGTTGGTTTTCTACATCTCATTTTAGAATTGGTTTATTATTGTAAGTCTTCTCTTTCTATTCTAAAACTATGGGGATCTAAAAAAAAGACTTAAAAAAGGTTCACATCTATCACAATTTTTTTTATCTTATTTTCTATTTATTCATTCACTTACAAATTTGTCATACCATACCGTAAAAAAAATTTAAAAAAAAGTGTTTATTTTGTAAATAAAAACAAATTTCAGTGCATGTTTTTATTATCGTCATTCTTTTTATATTAATAATAGGAAAATTATTACAACCTTTTTTATATGTCATTTGTTAACAAAGGAACGATTGCATCTTGCATTTCGTTTTCAATTTCTTTCTTCTTGTTGAAATAAAATACGTGTACGTCTTCCTCTGGTCCTTCATGTGATGATGATGAAGAGGGTGACGCATAGAAGTAAACCAATTGAAGGGGTAGTTTTTGTTTTAACGTTTCGAAGTTATACGACCATGATCCACCTCCAAAAGCGCAATGGTCACATAAATGATATCGATTTAAGGAAGTCGTGGTTAATTTCAAGTGGTTTTTTTCGATTAAATGAGCTATTCTTTGCTGATTGATATCTTTTCTGTTCTCTTTCATATAACATAACATTTTTTCTTTCATATCCTCCGCACCCGCTCCGTATTTTTTTCTCAAGTATTTTTTATCGTATTGCTGGGCATCCATCGTTGTTTATTTCTATTTTGTTTTTTGAGAAATGTGTTTTACATTGCTTTTTAAAGCATTAATTACGTGTTCGTTTTTTTGTCCCCCTTCCCCCTTTCTTTTTTCCCCTTCGCTTTATGTTATCGTAAAAAGTAAACATTATAAATTTCTTTTTGTGGTATTGACGTGGTTAGTTTTCTATGTCAAAAGAGCTATTAGTTTGAGATTTATAAAATAAAATGTCTGAAAACGAAAATGACATACAAAATGTGGGACAAAAGATTGCTTTAAGATTGTATGAGGTCCAAGAACGGATACGAGAGTTTAGTGGGTCCGATGATTTGTTAATCAGGTTTAAGATCATTTATTCTCTTTTTGAAGACAGTTTGTCTTTGCCTAAATTAGAAAAACATTTTGAAAATAATTTTTTTCGTTTCGGACCTTTCGACGAACGCGATCCGTTTTCTCCTTTAGTTGTACGTGGTGCTGGCGGTAGGATTGTAGATTTTGGATCGTATGATTTATGGTCTAGGCATTATAAATACGTTGACGATCATTTGTTGGAGGATGATGTTTTGTCTATGACAGTTGAAGATATCGTGGACGCTCTCGAAGACGTGATGGAAATGAATGGTTTATCGATAAAGATTCTTCCTATCATCATGTTGCTCTTTTTTAGAAAAGTCAGTAAGAGCGAGTACGAAACGATATGTGAATCTATACTAGAAAGCGGAGAAATGTTGCGGTTTCCTCTCAATGCGAACGAAGCTGATACCCTCGCGAAAAAAAGAGTGACGTCGGTGGCATTGAAAGATTATTATGCTGAAAGAAAATTGGATGATGTTTTCTTTTCGGTCTTTGGAACTGAAAATGTTGGTACGGACGCTAGGTTCGTCGACGTCATTTTTAAAAAAGGTGATTTAAAAACGACCCTTGAAGAATTGCGTCAGGAATATGTTGAAATGAGAGGAAAAGAACCCACGACGTGTCTGGAGAGCTGTCTCTTTAGAACTCTAACTTTTTTGGCACGATATAATCCGCAATGGGAAACGGTGTTTGTAGAAATCGTACCCACCAAAACCAGTGTATCTAGCGAGTCCATCTTTAACGCTAGTGGTTTATCGTACATTCCCGCTCCACCGTGGTTCGAAGAATTGATTGTTACGACGCTCGCTAAACATAATGGGGTCATGTCGGTGTCTGCTCTTTTGCGAAACATTGAAATTTCCCTTTCTGAAATGGTTAGTGAAGATAGACAAGATTTTCTTTTTGCTTGTGATCTGTTGAGATGTTGGTCTTTTCAAAGACACAGTAACATGATTTCTTTTTACCCGAGTGCTTTTATCGAAAAAAATGACGAGGGGCGATTGATGTGGCGCGAAAATATTTTACCTCCTCTCATGAATACCGAATCGAGATCTGCACTTAAAAGAGCGTGTTCTTCGTCGTTTCCCGACTTGATATCTTTGGAAAACGCGCTCGAGTGTCCGATCGAAAACGAGTCAAGTATGTACGACGATGAGCATCATGGCGATTTATTCATGATCGGTTTTTCTTATAATTGTTGCGGTGGAGACGTAGGAGAGATTCTGAGTGAGAATTTTAGGGTTGAACGTAATCGTTCTATGTTGGCTACTGCCAAACCGGATAAACACGATTCGGAAATTAAGGTGGTAGAAACGTATTTTAAGAATCGAAAGAAAAAGTGGGAACAGTCTTATCCAAAGGAGGAGATTAAAAGACATGTTTTAAAACAATTGAAAACCGATTACAATCCTTGGAAAAGACCCAACGATCGGGATCTTAACATTGTTGTCGTCGAGGAGAAAAAGAGCGATTCTTCTTTTTGCGTGTGTCGGTACCGTTTTCCGACGCAAGAGTTTGTTTTCGATCATTATACCAAACATCATGTCGTTCATAAAGGTAAAGTGGGTCACGTTGAAATTGCCGTCAAGAGCATTTACGACTTGATGACGTACAAGACTGCTAATGGAGTGGTGGCCGGGACGACTCCGAACAAACGAAAATTGGTCGGTTACCTTGACGAGAAAGATTTTTTACGAAAGCAAGGGATCTTGGATCGCGACGATAAGGTCGATAAGAATTTTTTGACCGGTATTTCCGATGCCAGCGTTTTAAACGGCATCGTCGATGCCTTACTTATACTACTGGTGCACAATGATTCGATATCGCCAAAGTATCTCGCGCACATTAATAGGGAAGTCGATTTCGAGCTCGATACCGTTATCAATTTTACAAAAAATGCCGACGAAAATACTGTGATAAACACTTTACGTGATGCCGAAGCTTCGATAGGGAATTTATGTTACAATTTATGGAAGAGTAACAACATGAAAGTTTTGAAAACGATGGCTTCCGAAGAGACTAAACTCGTGTTGGAAGAATTGATAATTGGTTACATGAAAACGTTAGTAATATCAAGTGAACTGGAGGCGTTGACTTCGAATCTTCAAGAAACTGCTTCAAAAGCAATGCTGGTTAAAGAAGGTTTCATCAACGGTCTTTCCCCGAGGTACATTGAAGCGTCAAAACGGCTTTTTCCCAAGTATGCTGATCAATCGTTCTTACCAACGCAAGACGTGCACATATTGATGGATAGTGCTGACATTTTAGGTTCCATGCACAATTTTGGTAATTTGATGAAATACGACGCACCCGAAGTGAGTAAAACTATAAATCAGACCTTCAATGCTGTTTCCGAAAACAATAAAAAAAAACAACAGCAACAGAAAAAAAAGAAACGGATCCGTAATGAATCGGACGCCGTTCAAAATAGTGAAACTCCAGACGAAAAACGAGTCAAGAAAATGGTAGACACAGGAGCCGTTCACTCTGATCGCCGAGTACTGGTTCAACAGGCACTCGATGCTGGAGATAAAAAAACGGAACAGGAAGGATTGGCGTGTGAATCGAAGAAAGACAAGTTTTTAGTTAAGATTTTCAAAAAAGATCTAGAGCAAATTGAACTCAAAGAAGAGACTCTATCGGCAATGTTTAAAAGAGGTATCAAAGAAAGTGTGAAATATCTTCTCAGGATGAAAAACATGACGAAAATGCTTTTTGATGAAAATGGTCCGATCGGTATCATTCCTGTCATACCACTTCCTTCCATCGCTGCGTGGGAAGATAGAGAACGAGCTACCGAGTACAGTCAACTGGATATCTGCAATAAACGCCGATTGCAGTACTCTTCTGGAGAACTGTCGCCGGTCACGTCCGTTTTCGTTGCTTTCGTATATCGGTTCGTTGAGGAAAAGATACTGTCGCTACAAAAATCCATTCAAGTCGAACAATTGATAGACATGTTGAAAAATGAACCCGCATTCTGTAAATCAATCGTGGCGGCTCTTAGTTGTTACTTTGATATCAACAAGTCCTGTAACGCGGCTCTTGTCCATCATTTGACGGAACTGATTGGAAAAGTATTGTCTGATACCTGTTCTCAAGTGGATGGAGAGGCACTTGATCCCGCTTCGGCCGTAATGGTAACGGCCCTTACGCTTTTTCACAAAGCGGCCGAATTAATGTGTTCATTTTCTAACGAACTTCGTAATTCATCGTTGGTTTTTGGGCCCGGAGTGCGTTCCATGGAGCAAATAGTCGTGGATGAAGAAACTAAGGAGGATGCCATCAAGACGTCGGATTTTCTTGCTGCCAATTTGAATACTACGCTCGGAGACGAACCTAAACGTACGTTGGCAGATGTGTTTGAAGAGGAAGATAAAGAATGTGCTATTTTAGCCAAGAACTATCAAACTTCTTTCAAGACACTACCGACGGGAAATAAAGACGATGTCGTACAAAACGTTCTGGCGTCTGATAAAGTGGTGGTTGCCGACGAGCGCGTCGAAACGGATTCCGTCCTCTTTCGATTAAAAAAGAGTGAGGGATACGGAGAAGAAGAAGAGAGTGGTGGTGGTGCTACGGAGAATCTAGCCATTATTCCAATGAATGAAGATAATTTTAGGTTATTCAAAGATAAGATGCGAAACTCTAAAGATAAGAAACCCAGTGCACTCATAAATCGTCCACTACAGGTTGCGAACGAACAAGGTGCCATCGATATAAACACTAGCAACCGCACTTGGCAGGATTGTAAGTGCGTATTCTGTACGCGGCCTATCGGAAACGTATCTTCGGGAGTCGTGATGACTTGCGGTCTGTCGTGTCAGTTGTTTCATTCCAAGAGTTCTACAGATTTCGAGGCTTTTGTGAATCAGAGTGTGGCAGCCGAGGGTAATCTTCATCTCGAAAACTCTATGATTGCAAGAATGGAAGGCATCCGTGACATCGTGGACGTAGATTTAGATTCGAAAACTGCCGATACTGAAACCGAACAGGCCGTTAGAATAAAACACTTGTTGGCAGAATTGAGGAATCAAGATGAGGGGCGATTATCATACGGAAATCATGCTGCACATCCGGCGTGTCTGTACAGAAAACTGTTGCTTTATGTCTTGCACGGGGGAAAATCGTTACGTTGTCCGAAATGTTTTGCAGTTATTGCCAATGAAAAATGGCGCGTATTAGGAAGAAAAGTTTTTCAAAAAAGATACGAGACGTTAGCTCGCATGAAATCCGACGAGATGCTATCGATAGCTAATTTTAAGAAGATCAAGTGGAATGGTAATTGTAAATATCTCGTCAGTATATCCGGTAAGATCCAAGAATGCAATCCAACGCAAACTATGTTTACTGAATGTCACACTTCGTGTCATCGCGTTGGTGGTAGTGATAAGCTTACACCTTATGATTACATCAATAGCGTCGCGTCTATCTGCACTCCTCTTTACGTGCTGCTTTATAAAGGGAGGGCATGTAGCGAAGTGAGAGGAGGAGAGGAGACCGAAACCGATTTCGGATTTAATCGAGAAAACTGGTCAAGAAACCGGAAGGGCCAAACCGCTGCATTTATGGCGTTCGTGGCCGATATTAGTGCCAAGTTATGCGATGAACAATATATCGGTTTGAGTGGTCATTTACCATGCGACAAGTACGCCGAGGACAAGGCGATGATCATAAAGAACTCAGCCGAACTTTTGGGTGTGGAGAATGATTCTTCTATGATTACTTGTTCATTTACCGCTTCAGATTTTGGAGATCATTCTAAACTGAAACAGGTTCGTACAGTCAAGGCGAAAGACGGAGAAGAGCTGATTCCTCTAACTCTTCTTTTTCAAAATTTAATGAAATCTGTAGATATTTAAAATGAAAATCCAATAAAATATTACACTTGTTTTTTATTTCTAGTGAATTGTTTTACTCTCATGGATTCCAAATTTCTTTTCTCACTTTTTCCTTTCGAAAGGGAAATTTTAATCCGAATCGACTTTTTGGTTGACGGTAAAAAATTAGGATCGAAACGATATCTCATTTCCCATAACGATAAAAAGAAAGGGGCCTGTACCGATGTACTTTACAGTTTCGAAGAAAACGAGTTTGATAAAATTGAATTTTATGAAAATTCTTCCTTCTCCTTCGCTTTATATCATTATCCAGAGATTTTTGAAGAGAAACGAGACTATATTCGGAGGTTCGATTTTTCTGCCAGGGAAGTAAGACATACCAAAAATAAAGGAGAATATAAAAAAGTTTTTTATTTTCGATTAGGTGATGCCAGTTTCGAGAACGAGATTCCAGATTTGAGGAAAAAAATACAGACGAAAAGGGGAGTTCCGTTGATTTACAATGATATCAGGGTGATTTTATCGTTTAGAAAAGCGGTGTTGACGTTTATACCGAGAGACGGTACAGATGATATGATCGATTTGTCGATTGAAACAAAAAGGGAAAACGTTTTCAAAAGAGAGATTAGTGATTTCAAAGAATTTTTACCAAATGGGTACATGAGATTTGGTTTTGTTTGTGGTCACGAACAGAGACCTTTTTATCATTTTATTTCACGAACGAATTTGGATGACCCTACGAGCACTGAAAGGAATATTTTTTTGACCGAAAAGTTGTTCGTGTCTTCTCATTCTAAATCCAAATCGTCTTTCTGCGAAGATTTTTTACGAAGGATTGTCACTGTAGACGTCGCATCTGGACTCTTTTTTACACCGTGGGAGATTTTTTATGCGCCAAATATCGTTACCGAACCGAGGTGGTTAGATGAGTATTTCGTACCCGAGGATTTAGATAGGACGATGTTAAGATTAAGCCATGGGTGTTTTCAATCGACTAGAAGTGTGTTTTACGGCATTGCCGTTTTTGCAAAAGGCGATTCGTTCGGGGTCGGTCTTTGTTCCTTACGATCTTTAAATCGCGACATTATCGATTTGATTGAGAATGGTCAAACTCAACCTTGGGGAGAGAGTCGACGTCATACGGGGGGATTGGATATTATTCTAACCAAAGGTTCTTTACACTTAGTATGTGACACGAGTTTGGAAACACAGCAAGAGACTGGTGCAGTTCGGTTGTTTTCGTTTTTTTTTTATTATAAGAATCGAGATCATGCTCTATTTTTTTCTAAAGGAATAAAACATTATTTGTCTCTGAGAAAAATGATGGTCTTTAATAGGTTGCCTCGATATGAAATTCATACTTTGGCCGACGACTTGACGGAAACGACGATACGAATCTTCAATTCTTTTGCCTCGCAGGGGATTAGGGATGAACCTTTAACGGAGATGATACTCTATAACCGGTTGCATAAAGGATGCCATTTTTTGAACATTAACGTCGAGAACCTTTTTTTATCGAATCACGTGTTTGAAATATGCAGCATCAAAAAACAGCGATAGCAACAGCAACAGCAGCAATCCGGGCAGCTGCAAATATTTCTTTAAGCGATTCCACATCGAAGGAAAAACTTTTCGTGCCCATAACTACAAATATTAGGTTTTCTATTCCCAGGCGGTTCGAAGGTGGAGCATTTTTCGATAATGGTCAAACAAAAAACAAGGAATTATTGATACAGACACGAAGCGATCTAAACTTATCCGACTTTTGGAATTATAAAGTGTTACTTACTATTTTTAAAGAATACGGTGATGATGGATTTCCGATGGAAATGGTGATGACGAGTTGGATAGATGCCGACGGTAACACTTACATTACCGATGAACCGTTGGTAGAACTGTGCATGCGTCTGACATTGTTTGTTTATTTACATAACAATACGCAAGATATACTCCACATGCAGACGGAAGGATATCTGTACGAAGATCTGCAGTATTGTCGTTCGCTTCTTCAGAGGCGATTGGCAAACCTGCCGTGTAGTAATCGATTCCGTACTCTTTATACCGTGTTTTTAAGACGGTTTGAGTTATTCGAGTTTCTGTTTCGGGCCAATGATATCTTGTTCTTCTGGCTAATACAGACCATACGTCCTTCACGGGTCGAAAGAGACCTGGAAAAAGATTTAAACGACGTTAAAGAGATATTACAGAAACTAAAAAAAATGAGACTACCTGAAAAACTTCAGAAATGTATAGAAGATCGTTTTAAATTACCTGATTCTTCTTCTTCTTGTCGTGTTGATTGTCTTTCCCAGTACGACGAAAGCGATTGGAAGATCACCATCAACAAACTCATTGCAAACTGTAATAATGCAGTTTCGTGTACGAGATTCGAAAAAAGTGCGAGACTTTTTTCGATGTCGGATCGAATATTCAATAGCACACGGTATTCTACTTCGACGTTTTTTTACGGACAGACGACGTTTCTGACGTTATCTGAAGTTCAGGAATTTTACGAGAGCGCAAGTAAACTCAACGCTAAATTAAAGAATGGCGTGTTTAATTTCGACAAAACCATTTGTCCTTTGGAAAAAAGACAGACGACTTTGACGATTAAATTCCCCTTTCCCAAATTCACTACACCGCTAAATGATATGATTGCGTACTTACGTTTGGTCCACTCGCGACTGCAGTCAATTTTGCCTTGCTGCAAATGTTAGGTCCACGAACACTGTTTCCTCTGGTAATGGTGATGTTGTCCCGTTGTTCTTTTAATTTTACGGAAGAACTCTGAACGAGGCCGGTTTTTAACAGAGCCTGGGCAATTTGAGCGATGGGAGAAATGTGCGTTTGTATGATGTCAAAATTCTGTGCGATGAGTAGTATTTCGTGACTTACCCTCGTTTCGGTCAGCAATTCTACTGCGTTGCTGTTTTTAGAGGCTTGTGTTTTTCCGCAGCGTCTTGGAGCGCAAATTACACTTACGCTCTTTTTGGTGAGGTAATACATCAACAGACTTCTTCTATGTAGACCAGGGTTGTCTTCTTTAGAGAGTTCTTTGTAACTTTCCATGCGTTCCCCAAAGAGATACATCAATGGACCGCTGTACTGTTCTACAGTTTCGGGAAACATGCGTTGCAGGGAACGAAGTGCGCGCTCACAATTGTAGGCCCACTGAAATATTTGTGGTCGAATGTCCAGTATTCTATAAGAGGCTTGCAGGCATTCAAAAATTTCCACTGCTTTTTCTATGACAGGAGATTTCATTTTTGATAAATTGCGTTTAATGCGTTCAAGACATCCGCTTTCTATGTCAAAAGGAAACGAACCGAAATTTGAAGAGAGAATCAGAGGTAAGTACGGCACATTTTCGATGTTGTACTCAGGTCTCGGTCTACGATTCTTTCTCTCGACGGCTTTAACATCTTCCGTGGGAATCGAGAACACTTCGTCGAGAAAGAGCATGATGATGTTTGTTGCAAAGACAAAAAATTAAAGACTTAAAAGAAAAACACCATGTGAAAGAGAGAGAGAGAGACAGTAAAAACTCTTTTCATTTTATCAGTGTAAAATAGTTTTTATTAGTTCTTTTAAATGGAAGTTACACGTGGGATTATTTAATAAATTAAGCCACGAGATTGCCATAAAAGGCAATTCCGATAGTTTACAATACGTAATGTCTTCTCTACCGTTATTCTTCATAAAAAATAAAGCAAATATACCATATCCGTGACAGTAAATCATTTTATTTTTTTGCGAATCGTGTTTTGATTCGTCGTCTCCCCTGATCAACAAGGGAACGTTTTTTTCTTCCAGTGAATAATTGATCAAAAATTTACAAAAAAGTAACCAAAAACGAAAAGCAATAAAAGTGTCTCTCTCCGACTGATAAATTTCGGGATCCTTTGTGAACCACTTGTCATTACCCCTCGTTTGCTCTCCGTGGACTTCACTTAATTCCTCGGCGTTATTTTCGGCTTGTACGTGACGAATCGTCATTTCGAACATTTCGTCGATGATTTCGTTTGTTTTCATGCTCTTGTAGAGTTTTTCGTACTGATAGAGAACTTGAATTTCTTCGCCTCCCGCTTCCTTCAACATGTGTTGTAACACGTCGGCCGAAAACGATTTTTGTAATTCGATAGGATTGATGAGACGTTCATGAATTTCTTTTATGTGACTTTTTTTCTCGTCTCCCGAAAACATCGCTTTTGACATTTGCACTTTTAATTTAAACAGCGTTTGTTTGTCCGAAACCTGTAACCGTTTACCTCGTCTCTTAATATCGAGAAGTGTTCGATTGTTTAATTCGTAAAAATAAAGCATCTGAGCGAGGCGAAACATGCACGTCTCTTCCAGGTAAAGTCCACTCGTCCTTTCGTGTAACCGGTCCTCTTCTTCGATGAGACATTTTTGAGCATCCAGTAGTCCGTTTTTATTTGAAATATACTTTAACCTTTTTTCGTTATACTCTATTTGTCTACTGAGTGACATGTCACCTTCCATCGCAATCACACCTTTCATGTCGTTTTCCAAGAACAACATACGTTTTAGGGGATTGCGCGATAAAATCATGTTTGTCTTGAGATTGAGATCTCGTTCGAAAGTTTCCATGCGCTCGCGTGCTAGCCGACGTTCTCCGAAGGCGGCGAAATAATCTACACAGATGGGTAATTTCGTCTCGATGGTACTGGCAGCAAAATTATTTCGGTACCTGCAAAACAGACACTGAAAACCGATAGGTCTTACCGTGCTGGGATTTAAAATGTTGCCGAGAGCTATGGCGAAGGCATCGATCAGTTGCCTCGCCGTATTGGCCCATCTTTTGGCCGTGAGGAGAGCGTTGTTTACGTAAATCTCTGTAAATTTTTGATCGATTTCATTGACAGAGATCATGCGAAGTGGGGGAAGGTTCTCTTGAATTCTCTCGTATTCCATTAATAGATAGCGGACGTACAGCATTATCTTTAAACATAAGTATGAATTGTCGTATTTGTGAGTTAGTAATTTTTTGATTCTGGTAAAGATGAGAAGCAAATCGTCCCTGGATATAGCGTCGAGATAATTGGTGATGAAAGGTATATCCGATCTGTCAGTGTCTCTTCCAAATTTCTCACGACACATTGCGCGATAGAGTTGATAGCGTTGATTAAAGCGCGATAGTATGAGGAGATACGTTGGTAATTCACCACCGATGTTTATCCTGTTTAGTGTCAATGAAAGATCTTGCTGCGTTTCCCCCACTTCTTCCTCTTCGCTTGATGAATAGTTTTTTTCAATTTCGTTTTTGTCGTATCTAGGTCGTTTTGCTTGGCTCATTCTTTTTTATCTAAATCTTCGTACGATGTGTAATCTTCTCTATATTTTTTATCGTGGCACGGTCTAGTTAGAATAACGCAGGAGGTGCATAAAAGCAAAGTGATTAGAAAGATTCCTAGAAAAAAAAATGGGCCGCTGGGAGAATTTTTTTTTTTTCGTTGTCGAGTTTCTAGTTTTTTCTTGTCTTCTTTTAGATAAGTATATGCTAAGGTAGTCCGTCGTTTAACTAATTGTGTGTTCTTTGGAACGTTAATTCTCTCGATTACGTCTTGTTCGCCCTGTGTTACGATTTTTGAATAGTTACCGTAAGGATTTAATTTAAAATGAGGAAAAATTTCTCCTTTCGTTTTTTTAAAATAAGCGTAAAAAATGGTTCCGGCCTTTGGTAATTTTAATGTGACCAACTCGATGTTTTTTAATAGGAGTTCACTTTCAAAATCTTGTGGACTCGTTGGTGACTGTGCTGCTAAATTTACACATTCGGTATTGTTAAAGTAGAAATTTCCTTCTAAGGTGATGATTTTGTAATCGTTCACTTCTAATCCAACGCAAGGTAACGATGAAATCGAACGTGTCGATTTCGGGAATTGGATGTTTATTGTTAACGAAGAACATGGTGTCGAGATAAACATCGATTGTATTCCTGTTCCGTTTAGTTTTGTTGCTCCGCCTATAGTGTCGATTGTGTTACAGTTGTCTACCACAAAGGTTTGGGTAGTTTGTCGTTTTGTTTGAAGCGCAAATTTGGCGAGATCGTTCCAATTTCCCTGACCGGAGTTTTTTGGATACGTCGATCCGTCAACGTTCATCGGTAGCCAAAGTTTTGAAAAAAACGTTAGTGTTGTAGTCACCATAAACAACTTCCATGTCGAAAGGTTGCTCGATGCCATGGGAAATTTTTCACCAAAAGGGAAATAATAGAGATGGTCCTATTAATCTCAATATTGATGATGCCGTCGAATTTATGGTCGATGAGAAAGCAGCAAAGATTCGTAATGTGCTCTACCGGTTGCGCGATGAATGTAGTTATGTTACGGTTTTTTATCCTTCGCCCGCTACAGATTTACTGTGGTCGTGTTTTCGAACTTCCACTCTTATCGGTACTACTGTTCGCGGTTTCGCACAACGTTTCTTAGTCGAAGATCTTGTCGTTAATCATTTATTATACGAATTTAAAGAAGAATTGGATGATGAACAATCGTTGAATGGCCTCAATGCTATTTATATGCGAAATGTGGAGGTAATTAAAGAATACAAACTTAATCAATTTGTAAATAGGTTCGTCACGTGGTTGGTGATGTTTGGTTTCGTTTGCGTCAAACGAATTGGTTTTGAGAGATGTCCGATAGTTGTGGAAGATCCGATTATTTTTTTCGATCTCGAAAAAAAGATTTATCACTGTTATGACGAATCGGAGAAGCCTTGTGAGATGGTTATCGGAACCGAACCGCAAAATTTGCAACCGTGTAGTGATTTGAGTAGTTTGCTTAAAGCGTACAAGATGTATCAGATAGTCGAGGAATCGATGATGCGTTGTTGGAACACTGCCTCGCAGCCCAAGATATTGGTGATCGACGAAGACGATCCTTTAGAGAGACGTATCGATTCGAACGGCGAAAAACAAAAAGAAGAGAATGATGTGTTGCGAGAGTTTTCTAAATTGTCGTCCAAGTTTTCGGATGCTTTGATGTCGCGAGAAAGTAAAATTTTACAATCTGCCTCTGGGCTTTCCCATAGTTTTCAGAGTATCGATAACAGTGTTTTGTTGTCTCAATTCGAACGCACGCTTGCCGAGAAAGAAGACACGGAGAAAATAATAAAGGAAATGAAAAAAGAGCTTAAGAAAAAGGCGTTTTTGGATCAACAGGAAAAAAAGCGAAGGGAGAAGGAGGAGGTATTGCGGATCGAGAGAAGTTTACAGAATAAGGGCGAATTGGTGCAACGATACGTACGGTTGTTCTCGCGGGCTGGGGATCTACACGTTCTGGAAGTGCCAGTGGGTAAGAAGGTAGTGGCTAATCGTCTTTCCGTGCCTCTTAATCAAGGAAATTTTAATCTTTTCCGAAAAAGTTACAAGTTGCTCGTTCAGGCCGTTATATACGGAAGAGATATCTGCGATGTTGTTTCGAACGCTTCGAGTATGAGCGGAACCAAAAAAGAACGTGTCAGAGAACCGGGATTGGGATCTGACAAAACTCTGGAAAATAATAAAATTTTTACTTTTTATGAATTAATTATGCCTTTCATAAAGGGTATGAAAATACCAGGACTTTACATTTCAAACATTCCCTTACCGTCTTTTCCACGAGAACATTCTCTCGTCGAGACGGATACGTTCAATCTTCGATTGATTAATTGGGTGCAGTATCGCCTAAATCCTTTTTCTTCGGAACCTTATTTAACGAGAGAAAGAACGTTTCGGCGATATAATGTCGAATCTTTTGAACCTAACACTAAAAAAAAGAAAACGAAAAATTCTCGGTCTTCGTTATATTCCGAATAGGTTTTCCCGGCGTCTCACTAATCACTTGATTTTTTTCGTCAGACATGAAGCAGGTATTCTAGTTACTTATGGCGCTTGCGTCAATACGACGGCGACTTCGCGTATAATCTACGAAAATGATGGTGTCGACGAAAAAGAGTTGGAAAATAGGGGTTCCAATAAGAAGGCGCAAAATTTCATTAGCGATATCCTCGAAACTAAAGATCCTCGTCTCATGAAGTCATCTGTTTTGTACTTTCCGAGAAACGGACACGTGCAACCACAGAGCATTACTTCGTGTCGAGATTATGTCGATATCGCATTGGTAAATTCTGGAAACGCTCGCGAGATTAATTTATTCAAACGAGGCAGACCTATGACTTCGTATTGTCTCATTACGAACAAAAATCACACGTTGTATTTTCACGGTTTCGTCAGTATTCGTGACGCGTTTAAAACGATTTCGGAAAAAAAGGGAGTCTTTAATAACAGAAACTTTCCTGCCCTCAATTATTACGACGAAAGATGGGGATTCAAGTTTACATTTCACAGTTCCGGCTCGGTTAATATACAGTGTCTCTTTCATTTCGACAGGCATAAGGCGGCAGATGTTCTCTCTTCTTTGATTACCGGAGTCATGGTAGATCCGTACCTCAATTTATTTTGCACGCGCGCCTGTATACGGATGGGAAGGCTTATTTCGTCTCACGAAAAAGCAGATATTGTGCGCAAGCATTATTCTTCTCTCGCTGCTTCGGAAACTGTACATGTGGATCAACATTATCGTAAAATGAAGAATTACGTTTGCGTGCTACTTCCTCGAGACATTACAGCCGAAAGATTTAAACTGTGCAGGAATAAAAAAAATGTGCCTTACGATTTAGAAAAATATATTATCGAAGTAATTGAGAAGAATCAAAAAATAAATGTAAAAAATTTATTGTCAAATTGCCATACTCTTGGGATTCAGGGTGTAGAGGGAGTATTACATCGTTTTGGGTCGTGTCAATCGTTTTTATACGAATAAAATAAATAAATAAATATATATATATTTTTTTATTGGAAAAATTTTGGTTCGTCTCTCATTTGTCCCGTATCTAAAAAATTAGTAACAAAAGTTTGGGTGTCGATGTCTACTTCTTCGTTTTCTAATTTGATTGGTTTTTCGATTCTGTATTTTTCCCTTGCGTTTAATAGGCGTTTCTTTAAAGTTTCAGCGTCGTGTGAAGCTTGGGTCGCTCCTTCGGCCGTTCGCACAAAGCTTGCATTGATTATATTTTCGCTAATTTTCGATTTGTATTTTTCGATCACGACACATAACGGCCGTATGTATCCGCTAAGGTGACGAAACATGATTTCTCGGCGTTTGGCTAGTGTCTCGATATTGTTTAACGTTTGTGCGGTGGGTAGACCTTGGCTAGAATTGAAAGTGTATTTCTCGCGTTCTTTAAAGAGATCGGACTCGCATTCTTGCATATCTTTGATGTAAATGGCTTCTTCGTTTGAAATGATGGATGCCCAATCGTTTACATTTAACAACAGGTCTTGTATGGTTTTCATTTCTTTTTGAATGGTCTTCGAATTGCATTGACGCATTACATAATCTACATACGAGTCTTCTTCGTTTCGAAAACAAAAGTAATTGAGGGCCTTCATGAATAATCCTTTACACCCTCTTACTTTGCTCATACCAGACGAGGTAGTAAGATCGTGTATTGTATAAACTTCTGTTTCTTGAGATATAAGGGGCTTGAATTCTTCAGAGGTTAAATCGTTTTCTTCGTCGTCCTTGTCGTCCTTATCGTCGTCGTAAAAAGTGAAAGCGTTCATTTTTTTAGTTTTAAACTTGGGTCCTGTTTTAATGATGGAAAGCGAAGAGGATATGGATGTGTCGATGGTGCTTCTTCCTTCATCTCCTTCTTCTTCTCCTCCGGAAGACATGATGGTATTTTCTCGTTTTGAAAACCGCGATCCTAACTTTGATGATAACAAAATTACTCTGTTAAATAGTTTAGTGTTGAATCTAAAAACGCAGTTACGAGAGGTCACTGAAAATGCCAGAGTTGCAAAAGAGGAGTTTGTTAAAGAGATCGAACTGGAAAAGAAAAATTGTTATCAAGCTTTTTTGAAAGCAGATGAATTCGAAAAAGAATTTATCAATGCTTGTAAAATAAACGAAGAACTAACTAAAAACCTCGCGGTTAATCGACAAGAGTGTGACGAGCTTCGTAAAGAGGCTCACGAATGGGATGATGTTTTGACTTTGATGAAAGATACCATCGAACAACAACAAAAAGAAATTCAACAATGGAAGATTACGGGCGATATCCTACAGGGTAGATCTACGGAACTGGAACGACTCAAAATCGAACATCAAAACACCAAAAACGATCTCGATGTCAAAACTTCGCAATTACAAAAAGTAGAAAGAGAAGTGGCTATTTTGAAAATGGCTAAGTTTGAGAAAACCACCCAAATGAATTCGTACATGCCTCTCTTGAAATCTAACGACGAGTGTGATGTGCTTCTGTGGTACTTTATCGAGAATAATCTTTTGTCCCTTAAAGAAGAGGGTATAAATAAATACACTACGGTTACGGGTAGTTCGAATGCCAAGTGGATTGGTATAATTGAAAAATGTAAGAATATTCCAGATTACGACGAGACGGTTTTCGGAAAAGACATTTTAAAATTTATCATATGTTACAAGGATCAAAGAATGGGTTTTTTCGATTTGATCGAGTCTTTCATCAAATTAGAAACTAAGAATATGCAGCGAGTAGTATCGGATAGCGTTAAACTCGACAGTCAATTTTTAAATGTAAATGCAGCTAAAATGACGAAACTTTTAAACGATCTTCAGAGAAAAATAAAAAACGGTATTGTACCAAGTAATATAGATGTAAGTTTTCGTCGGGAAGTTGATGAATTGCGACAGAGAGCTACGGTATCTTAATCTACCTCTTTTTTTTTCCTCATCTTCCCTTTCGCCATTTTTATTTATTTTTACGTACCTTTTTAAAATTAATCTCCATATATTCTTCGAAGGGAATAAAAAAAGAATAATAATAAAATTATTATTGAATCAAATAAATATTGTTTTTTTGTGAGATGGATGCTGTAAAGATGGCTAAAAAGCGAAAAGAGAGTGGGGAGGATTTTATCGTTAATAAAAAACATAAACCGAACGAAGAAGACGATGAATTCGTGGGTGGTATACGAGATTTGTATGTGGATGAGTACACTCTACCAGGGATGCGAAAATTTTTTAAACGTCTCGATGGTAATGCTAAACTCTTTTCCGAATGTGACATCGAAAGATACATGTCTCCAGATATTTTTGGGTTGCATAGCGATTTAGTGTTTGAATTTCTTCAATCGTATGGAAATCTCGTCTCTGTGGTCGGTCCTCCGGGATGTGGTAAGACGCATATGATTTTTGATATTTGTTATAAATTTTTCCTTCGTTGTGATGTCGTTCCGGATATCATAGCGCAGTCTCAAAAACTCGTTGAGAATATAAATGATAGAATCGATATTCGTATTGAAGAAGTGCGACGGAGAGAGGAGGAGGAGGAAAAAGAAATTGAATGGGAACGATTTTTACCTCGAGCAAGTACGTGTTGTTCTTTTTTGGGCATACGTAGAAGTCTGATACATGATCTCGAAAAGGATGTAAAAACGTTTTTGAATTTGTATGAAAAGCATTGGAAAAGGGAATTGAATAGGAAATCATTCGAAGTTAATGCGCGTTTACCCAGAGTTGCGCCTTTACCCAAGATCGCCTCAGCTGAAATGATAATATTAGATGAACAGTCACTCATCGGTGGAAATTTCATGGCTATAATGGATCACATTTGTCGTAGATGGAAGAAAACGAATGAATTATTTGGAGGTTTACCGGTGGTGCTCTTGGGTGATCCATGCCAATTGGTACCGGTTAATGGAATTAGTAGCTATCTCTCTAAACCGTTTGTGGAAAGTGCGTTTAGTTATCCGAGTGTGACCCGTATCATTCGATGTAAAGACGATCCCGTATTGAGAAATCTTATCATGGCCATGAGAGAAAATGTACAAGTACCAGAACCTCTCTTGAAACGTGTCAACTATTCTTGTGCCATTGGTATAAATCTCGATGATCCAAAAGTGTGTCCTGGTAATTTACGGATTTTTTGTAGGAACGATACTATGAACAGATATCTAGAAAAATTGACCAATACATATTTGATCAATCAAAAGAGTAAAACGTTTCCCATAACGTTTTGTTGGAAACGTCACGATAAAGTCGTACAAGACGGTAAAAGTCGATGTATGACCGATGTCGAAAAGATGTTTTTAGTCGAAGTGAAAAAACGCGTCACGGAAAAATTGCGCGTTCGAATGGACGTGATGATTAAAACCAATGTGTACGGTCAGTATATCAATGGCGAACAGGGTGTGATAGAAGATTTTACAGATGAGGGAGTCGTTTTTCGAAATCACAAAAACAAGAAAAAAAAATTGGTGCGAATGGCCGAAAAAGAATTGCCCTTAAGAAATGGGGAGACGTTTTGTGTTTGGCATATGCCGCTTCATCAGTCTAATGCTGTGACTGCACACACTTGTCAAGGGCAGACTGGAGATTTTGCCGTCACAGAAGAGTGTATGAAGATGAATGCGCGGCCCTCTTTTGCGGGAGGAACATATGTATGTATATCTCGTGCTTCTCGTATGGGATCGAGAGAAGCTAAATTAAAATCTGTGGAGAATGGAGAGCGAACGGTAGAGGGACTTTTAATGGCATCAGAACTAGGGAAGAAATCACCTGTGTCTCAAGTGCATTTTATTCATAAAAGGTTTGCTGAGAATAGCCAACGTTTATTTTTACCCAAATATATGAATCCTATTCACGTGCATTTTTTTTTAAAACGCGAAGGTAAAATCGGAGCCGTAAAATACACAAAGAATGAATTGAATGAGATCGCGAAAACGTTAAAAAATCAAAAGATCTAATAATTATAACTATAATTATGAGCATGAAAATGAAAGACGGAGCGCGTAAAAACTTTTTATCTAAACTTTATCTCACTCTTCTGGTAGTAGTTTTAGCTTCGGGAGGACTTTTTGCTTACGTCTATTTAGAAATAAGACAGACATTGAATGTCGTCGTGCCTTTCGAGCGAGTAGTAAACGACGATAAACAAGACATAACTGAATGGCAAAAGGTACATTTGCCTCGTGAGATATTTCCATACTTGAATCGAAATCAACCCGTGAGCGAACTTATCGGTAGCGAGTTTTCGGAGAGATTGTATCTTATTTTCAAGACTCCTCGTGTGCCACGAAGCCAGAACACAGTACAAGCTTTTGTTTACATCAAGAAACGGTTAGGAGAATGTTTTCTTTCTTTGTACGGAGTTGCTGGTCCTTTACAGTATGAGTCTTTGGACACTGGAACGAGAGAATATTCCATTTGGACGGCTCATTTTTCCGATAGTCACGAAACCGTCGTAGGTAAGAGTGTATGTGGCGACACGATGGAGTTGTTTCGATGGTGGGGAGAGAGATTTGCTCGCGTTCCTCTTTTGAGTCTCGATGATAGATGTTTTGTCGATTTACAAGGTACCTGCAGCAAACGAAGAAATTTTACGTACAGTGGTTTAGACGGCCGCGGTAATAAAATAGTGTGCGATGATCGTTTTAAGAATTTGGATTACATAATATGTTGAGGATTGAGAGTATTAGGTTTAACACGGACAAAAAGAGAAAACAATGTTAGTTCACGAGTTTTTGATATTTCTTTCTCTCGCGATCGTATTGATAACGCATATGTCATTACTAAAGTTTAGAAAAAGTAAACAGGTGACTTTAACTTACGATAACGATTACGAATACAAAATTCCTGTGACGTGTTTGACTCGGCTCTCGGAATGTCTTGGGAAGAAACCCGAATACGTCAATCTTCGACAACACGTCAAACTGGGGGCATTGGAAAATTTTTCGAAAATGTGGGAGACGGTTATACCCGTGTTACGGAAATCGATTCCGAAGACGAAACTATTTCGTTGGAGGGAGACGTGAATCGAGGTTCGCCGTACACGAGCAACGATGCAGCTTATATCTATCGGCATGTTATCGTATTTGTTTTTCTTGTCTCGATCGTAACTTCGGGAATTATTGTTTTGACTAATGTTATGTATACTGCTAATCTCGAGAAAGATGTTTGTCGCGTCCAAGAATACGTGTTAACAAAAACAAGTAGATTAGGAAAAACGGAAATCGAATTAAAGAAAGACGATGTAAAGTTATGTTCGGTGTACGGATGGGATGTTTCGATTTATCTAACAAAGGGATGCTCGGCTGACGCTCTCGAATCGATTGAAGAAAAATGTGTTTCGGAATTGAGGTTAAACGATTTTGGTATCTTTCGGAACTACCAAAACTTGGTTACA
Organism: Zoanthus solanderi; assembly: GCA_024336925.2. NCBI lineage: Eukaryota > Metazoa > Cnidaria > Anthozoa > Zoantharia > Zoanthidae > Zoanthus > Zoanthus solanderi. The sequence goes on from JANCMA020002746.1 coordinate 24,686, forward strand.
GGAAAAATGAGTCACATTCTCACGGGCGCCAATGATACTGTCAAAACATCGAAAGCGTACATACGTTTTGAAGATAGGGGAATAGCGTTTAGTAGAGGAAAACAACCACCTCAAATCGATCCACAGGTTTTTTTAACTATAGAATACTAAAATGACACTTTGGTCCTATTTTGTGATTGAAAATTACAAAAACCCTAAAAAGAAAAAATAATAATAATAACGCAGATGACAAACGTTTTCAAGGTTTTGGGGTTTATTTTTTCTCCGATTAAATTCGGTGCAAAAACTTTTGTTTGTTTTTCCAAAGAGTTTATAGAGGTTGTGATACGGATATGCAACATTTACGTATTATTGACGTTTTTGACTTCTGCTGGACTTTTGGTGATCACTTCTTTTGCTGCAACGTTGGCAGGATACATATTAGGCGGGATAGCTATTGCCATCGTCGAAATACTTTACATAGGTCGTACAATAATAGATGGTATTGATGAAGCGCTTGACTTTATCGGAGTCAGTGTTGGAAATCCGATACCCAGTCACACGGTGTTTGATGAGATGAGCGTATTGGTAGAAAGAAATCCGTTTTCCGGGGAAGAAGGAATGAGTATTGCGTTTCGGGTTTTAGTTTTTTATTTGTCCAAAGATAATCTATGTAAGGTTCTGAATTTTTTTCATGCCATACGACTTTCTAGGATATTTATCTACGCTCCGTTATCGCCGCTAGCAAAAGTTATCTGTAATTTACCGCATGAAGTTAACAAGTATCAAATCTGGTTTCAGGGGTATCCCGAACTTGCTTTTGCGATGGCGTACCCTTTCTTACTTTATCTTTGGATTGCAATGGTCACTAAACCTCTTTGGTGGGATATTCTTAAGCGTCTTTTTCGATTGTTGTTACGATTTTTTGAGAAGCGGTCGAAGTTGGCAAAATATCTTCACGAATTCGTAGATAGGGTAAAAAAAATGGAAATGAGAAAGAAAAAGAAAAAAACAAAATATCTAAAAAACGATAATAAAAAGAATAAATACGAATTGCTCGAATCGCAAAGATAAACTAGTTTTTTTTAATGTAATAAAATAATTTATTTATTTACAATTAGATGATGATGATGATGATAAGAAGAATTGTTTGTGATCTACACGTTTAGTTTCTGTAATGCGAATCTGACGTATGAGTGAAAATAAATGACAATATTTTAAAAATAAGACTCCTTTCTTCCAAAACGAAGGTAATCTTTTAACATGTAGTGCCCAAGTTTCAAAATCCTCAATCATACTTTTGTGAAAAATAATATAATCACTCGGTACGTTTGCCGAAGACCCTCTAAAAATTCCCAAATCCTTTGCTGCACGTTTTGCCAGTAAATAAAGCTCGTTTAATAAAATTTCCTTACCTGTATCTTTTGTATTTCGTGTCTCGTAACGTTTTTGAGATTCAGAATAACCCCTTTTCTCACAATACATGGATTTTGTCATGAATTCGATTTTATCGACACATTCATCCACTAATTTTTTATGATGGAGATATGAATGAACGACGTGCGTTTCTTTGTTCGGAGGTGAGTGAATTAGTTTCTCTAAGTGGTTCTTATCGAACGAAGCATCTACTTCAAAAGATATACCTAAAATGTGAGCCGTCAGCACTTCGACGTACTTGTTGTTGGCAGGGTTCAATACGAGAAACTCAACACATTCGTTGCCGATTCCGAGTTCTTCCGATATTGTTAAATCGATGTCTTTTTCTTTTACGCCATGTCTGTGTGTGGCAAATAAGAAAGGTTGGAAACGTGATTGGAAATCAATTAACGTATCCAAAACACCTATCTGTTGATCTTCGTAGCAGATCGCTCTCGCGATGGCCGACTGATAGAGGTTGATGCAGATCTTTTTTAATTCTTTAAGACTGAACTGTGAATGAAGAAGTTTTCGACACGACGGTGTTGCAACGTAGCGTAAATATTTTTTCCACTTGTACTTCATACCCGTCGATTTGAAAATATCGTCTACGAGACAAAGTTGAGTATCTGCTTTGTCGCGTAATTCCGGTGGAACGAACACCCGAAGACAATCTGTCAGTCCTGCCACCACCACGCATTTGGTTTCTTCCCTCACTCTGTCTGCAACACTTGTCAAAATCGCTCGTCCGTTTGCAGTCATTGCTTGATAAGCATCAAAATCAAAATTTTTTAAAGAACCCGAAAAATGACAGTATAATTGTTTGTATTTCTTTTTGTTTTTTTCGCTGAGCCATAACATTTCTTCACAGAGACGATGCATTAATTCTTTTGAAAACGAAGTGTATGGAATGTCTTTGTAACGTAATATGTATAGATAAAATTTATCGAAATCAAATTCAAACACTTCGTCATAGTAACCTGATAGTGGAATCAGGTTCAAGCCTCCAGACGCTTTCATAGTGTTTTTTATGATTCGTACGTAAGGTTCCATGAAACGATTGGACATAAAATTCAAAATGATTTGAAGCGAAGGAAGGTCCCGATTGTCGTGATCATCATTATCATCATCATCATCATTTTCATCCTTTTCACTATCAAAGAGGTGTTGTAGTTGGTAAGGATTGTCATAATAGACTATCTCGCCAACTTGTATAGTACCGCCAGAGTGTGCAGTCGATAACTGATATGGACGCGATAAATCTATCAAAGGCAAATGAGCAGCCAAAAGTATTTGGTCGAGAAGATTCAAGGTTGGGGTGTACACTGGCCAACTCCAACAAACGTTTCTATTCTTACCGTTTGTTTCCCATTCTTTCCTACTTATTGGCCGACTATCCGAATCCCACCAACAAATCCCATAAACCATGAGAACATGAATGTTACCGACTTCATCTCGGCGCTCGTAGATTAGACGCGTTTCATCGTTTTCGTCAAGGCGGACGTTATGATAATGATAAATGTTTTTAGCAGGCATCTCCGTCGCACAATACACGGCAGAAGATGCAATTATTTGTTCCATGTTGAAACGAAGGGATAGAATGAGTATTATTAATTTACAGTGTTCTAATTGTAGTTAGATACGTAAAAGTTAACAATATTTAATCTCGATTTAATCGATGTAATATAGCAAATGATACTGACGATAGTTTTTTAAATTCATGCCGTAAAAAAGAAGGCCAATAGAGCGAAGGGGAGGAAGGAAAAAAACTAAGTCTTTTACTCCGTTTTTATCTCTCAAATTGAATGATCTTTTCACGTTCTCTATAGTGTTGTTCTATAAAGATACACACTTTCTCTCTCTGTATTTGATTAATAATTTAGAAAGGAATTCAATTTAAAACATAAAACTTTTTTCATTAACAATCACGTAACAAAATTATTTTTTTTGTCATTATGCAAATGAACCGAGGTTATATAAAGAAGTATTCTCGAAGCGAACGTCAGAGAGCGTAAGGAACCCATCGAAAGTAGTCTTTGTGTTTGTACATATGAAAGCATATATATATGTTCAACAACAAAAGCATATACATGTGTTCGTGAATCAAAAGCGTTTTATATGTTCGTTAATTGAAAGTGATAATCTTGTTCGTAAATCAAAAGCGACAATCTTGTTCGTAAGTCAAAAGTGTTTCTTGTGTTCGTAAATCAAAAGCGACAATCTTGTTCATAAGTCAAAAGTGTTTTATGTGTTCATAAGTCAAAAGCGACAATCTTGTTCATAAGTCAAAAGTGTTTTATGTGTTCATTATTTAAAAGTGTTTTATGTGTTCATTATTTGAAAGTGTTTTATATGTTCAATAAACCCTCAAAGCAAAAATCGTGTTCTTCTTAATCGTTCCTCCCCTTCGCTATAATAGTACGGTTTAATCGAAACGGTATTAAAGGATATTATTTACATATTAATAACGTTTCAATTAAACTGGATTCTTATAGCGAAGG
>JANCMA020002747.1:0-17770 GCA_024336925.2 Zoanthus solanderi
TTCTGTTACGGAAGGCAATATTTCTTCTTGTACTTTTGGTTTCTTTTCGGTTAGTTTGAAGTGTTTGGACACATCGATAGATAGCATCTGTACCATGAAGATTGCATGACCAACGCACCAACCAAAAACGCTTTTATCAAATAAAACACATACAAAAAACAACCTACCCAAACAACAAAAATTGGTTGATCCTAATAGAATAAGCTCTAGCCTTAGACTGGTTTGCCACAGGCTACCCAGTAATGATTATAAATACTAAACTACTTGAGTTGGTTTAGGTTTAGCAAAACAACAAATAATTTATGCACACTACCACAATTTATGCCGGCACACTTGCGTTTTACTTGGCGTGTTATCATCGTGTCTTGAAATCAAGTTGCTGTTCCATCTCAGTTTACTTTACTTGAACTGTTTAATTCTTCTTCAAGAGTAGTTATTTATAATACTTTTTGTATTATTACAAATATTTATAATATTTGCTGTATTATCTATAGTACTCTTACTGAGCTATCAAGGAGCCGAAAACAAAACATTTCTGATAAATATTTGACTCGAGTTCGCATTTAAGAACTAACATTTCAACATGTCACAGAGGCTATAAATATAGTTTTATTTATAGTTTCTGGCAATGAAATAAATTCTATAACAGGGCTTTAAATTAGCAGGAAGAAGCTTTTGCTAATAAAACGAACAATTTTGTTTTACTGAAAACCAAAAGTTGAAGACAAACACAATCACCTCTGCTTTTATGCTTTCCGATTTCTTTTTCATCCAGTTTCGGATTGTTTTAATTTTGTGAAATTTAAAAATTGAATAAGTTGTAATCCTTTGTACACGGGATATACGTTTTTAGAGGCAGAAACTGCAAAAAATCGAATTTTAACCCTTAAGCATTTATGTTGATCGTTTGACAATCTTCTTTCAGTATATGACGATTTGATTTCTTATAAAGCTTTGATTCCAATGCTTTTATAAATATCTCAAATTCAAAATGCAGGCTATTTAGTGTTATCAATTTTGTCACATGTGGAAAATTTGTAAAATTTATTTAGCATACAATAATAATAAATTTGAATTTATTGTCGAATACAAAAAGAAATGTTATGCAAAACAGAGAACAAATCCTGAGTATCGTGAGTAACGAAAGACAAAACACAATTTAACTACTCAATCACTGAACTGTATTAAGAAAACAAACTAATATTTGCATAAAACCAACACGGTTTTTAAGAATATTTACAGTCGTTTGCCAAAGTACATTAGACTCATTTAGATAACTTAGATAGATTAATATCATTAACTTTACGTTAACAAATCATTACTAAGAAAGAAGAACATATATCAAAAAGAGAATGTTACACTAGTATATTATGGTTTTTCGCCTACGATTTTTGTCAAAATAAAGCCATAAACTTTCTTATCGGCTAATAGAATATAAGATAAAAACAACAGCCTGCATTTGATAAAGCTTTCAATAGAAGTGTCTCATACAAGATTTACAAATTCATGGAGCATAAAAGGCAGAATGGACGGTCGGTTAATTCGCGCCAGCTTCATCCCTGCAGTGTCATAAGTTCGTCGTTTGTCGCAGCACTAAATAATAAATCACTCAAAATGTGACCTGATTCGAACGAGCGCTAAACCGCAAACAGATGTGTATTGTGCCTGTTAGCGGAGTTAAAGATTAAAATAAGAGTCAACATCATTAACCTACAAATAGGCAGATTATACGAAACTTTACGAGAATCCCGCATCGAGTTTTGTTTGGGGACTGACGCGAACCAGAAATCAACCTTATAAAACCTTATTAAAAGCTTATTAAACCGCTTCATCAAAAAAGAAATTTTCAATCGAATGCATTTCAAACAGAGTTGGTATTTAAGAAAAAAAGAAGTCGACTGGTTTGGTAGCGAAAGGACATTGCGTTCAGTGCTTCTCGTGAAAAGACTGCCATTCGACTCGGTTTTGAATAGAATAATTTGTCATCAACATAAAATCTTCCAGCTATTAATATAATAAAGGAATGTATTTGTTAAAGCAATAAAAGTATCAATCTACATGAGCAAAACTCTTTGTTTAATTTTGTTTCACAACTAAGGTATAAACTTTTATGAACAGCTTGCACACTTAGTCTAACATATTTTTGCCGCAAACTATACTCTCATCAAAACATCGGCTTCATGCTCGAAATGTATATATATTTTGTATAATTATTTATTACATACCCATCCTCCGTTCCTTGTCATCCAAGGCATTATCTCTTTTACCAACTGATTGCAGATAATAACAACAATTTTCTCCCATTCAGTTCCTGGGTCGATGGTGTAGCATGAAACCGCATATTCTACGGCAAACCCGACTAACAGCGGAATCACATCCCATGTCATTCGCTTCGCCTTAGATTGTTGAAGTAAATTTTCTCTAAATTTTAACAATGCAGTATCAATGTTTTCACTTCCTCCAATCCGGTTCGTATCCATGGACAATTTGAAAATCTCTTGATGTTTAACAAAGATATCGATTATAGATCTTCTCTCGCAGCCATTTTCGATGTCGAATTTACCGTCACATAACTTCTTTCCAGTTTTGGACGTTATCAAAGCCTCAAATAACCAAATCAGTTCTCGGCTAACATCGAAAGATTCCACTTTAGACGACAAATCAAATCTTCTGATATCCTCGAGAAAATGTTTTAAAAAGCTTGTGTTTCCAAACAGCAGTATATGGCTGTGTTCGAGCTCCGTAAGGGCGTTCAGAAAAGTGCAATGCTCAAGGATTCCTTCAGGAATAAAGTCGCGACAATAAAATAAAAAATCCTCCTTTTCATTAGCAGTGAGACCATACTTAAGATCCAGGCAAAATTTGCGATAAAGTCTACTGCAATGACGATTCATTGGAGAACCGGAAAAAAACTTTAAACGTTGAAAATAATGCAACAGAGGTTATAGTGTGAGGGAGGGAGTGATGTGGCGATCAAAAAATTTGAAGCAGACCTACCCATCTTATACAAAATCCTACGGTGGGAGGGTCTTTGAGCCATATGTCAATTTTTCTCCAATAAGGTGCTAAAAAGAAGTGTCGGGGAATACCCTTGCTTCATGCATTGCAGTTGCTTCGTCACGAAATCTTTTGATTGGTTGTCCTTTCTTATTTCTTGCCGTGCAATTGTCCAAACTCGTTTCTTTTGATTGATCTTCTAGATCTAAGCTCGTTTCCATGAGTACGCTGTCAATATTGATGTTAATATCCAGTACTACCTGGCAGTCTGAGAAAATAAAGTACACAAGCAAAACCGAAGAGAAACATTTCTAAAATCAAAATATGTTTTTCAAGAAATGAATTTTTCAATACTTTAATGGAGTATTTCGATGTTTAATCACATCACGTTTTCAAAAACACCTGACTGTTTTTCCTACATAATCTTCATTGCAGCCTCGGGCAATTGATCTTGTAAATAACATTAGCTCTCTGATCCATTGGAACTTTGTCCTTTGTTGATAGATAAAAAGACAGTTTCTAGGTGTCGTACATAGTAATGAATTTCACGTTTTCTTTCAAACTGCGTTTGATTTTCTTTACGTGTGATTTCAGGAGCTTGACATCTTTATTCCTGAGATATGGAACACGTATCCAAACTTTTCTACGATTGTCGACAACTTCCGGTGCAGCTTGTTTATGATGATTCGAAGAGTTTCTCAATTTGTTAAGGTTGGACTTTCTGATTCAGAAATGTTTCTCATCGGTCTTGCTTTTGTACTTTATTGACGTCAGTATTGATCTTAAATGTCAATATTGATGTTTGTTCAACGTCAGAATTGAAAATCGCATATTGTTGCATATTGTCGCAAAAGTGCGCGGCGGCCTTTAGCAACAAGTGGTCACACTTTCCACAACTAAGTCAAGCTTGACATTCGTTGTTATGCTAATAATTTCTGATTGGATTGTGAATTTAGTCAACTCTAGTGGAATTTCTTCTATAGTAGCCATTGTCCAAAAGTTTGTTAAGTGTTATTATCAAAAAGTAAAACTTTCTATCCAAGTTGCTAGATCTCTCCGGTAAAGAGTTCTAAATGTTGGCAGAAACTGATCGCTCCTGCTGCTGAGTGTACGACGATTGAAACCTAGCATCTTGTTAGCTTTGTTCACCTGGGTAAATGTGCTCATTGAAACGAGCTTCACAAGTGATGAGAACACCAAGGTCATGCTGGGCCTCCACTCTCTTAAGTGTCTTGCCTCTCATGTTGTAGTCATAATGCATCAATCAATTTGAACCTTCAACATCCCCCCCGGCAACAACCGGGCAATTGACAAAAGTTTTTTTTCCTAGGGTCGGGAATTTGACGTTAGGAAGTGCTCGGGGGCCGGGAATTTGAAGCAAAGGGAGGGGGAGGGCCAGGTATTTGAACAAACAACGAAATTTTAAATTGCATCTATTCGTTTTCCTATGATGAATTTAAGTGTCTTTAGGATTTAAATTTGCTAACATTTTGATTATACATACAGCATGCATAAAAGTTCAGCTGTTCAGTAAGCTGTGTATTATGTTAAAGTTTAATATTCAGCTCTACTTTGATTATTTAATACACATTTCAAAACTGTCTTATGAGTGCATGAAAAGATTACAGCCCTTAGATTAAAAGAAAATATCAGCAAAAACCCATTATATTCTTGTCCAGGGTGCGGGGACATTTGAACTAACATCTTTCCACCTGGCCGGGCATTTGACCAGCAATCTTGTTCCAGGGACCGGGAATTTGACCAATAGCGATTTCAAAAGTTCAAATGTCCGGGGGTTGCCCGAGGGGGGAGCATGTTGAAGTTTTAAATTGATTGATACATAAATTATTGGAGTGCGCTTCCTTGTTACCGTGCAAAGCGAGCATTTATCCATATGAAGTCATTTTCCAAACATCACTTCAATCAACCAGGTTATCAATTTTACTTTGAAACAGCATACAGTCGCTGGTAGATCTGATAGTGCGGAAGCACTTGGCATCGTCGGCAAATAATGCTAATGTGCTACACTGAGACACAGTACGAGGCATTGCGTTGATGAATATCACAAACAGAGTAGGACCAGGCAGGGAGCCCTACGGGACTCCCGAGGTGACTTATAACCACTCAGGGGTTTGGCCATCGATTACCAAACGCTGCACCCTATTATCCAGATAACTTGTGAACCACTGCAGAAGAGGGCCTTTAATTCCAATTTGGTCTAACTTGCTGATCAAGCGGGGATGCGAAACTGAGTCAAACGCCTTGGAAAAGTCTAAAAAAGTGACGTCAGTTTGAACACCGTGGTCATTTGCCCTTGTTATCCGATGCACAGTGTCCAAAAGCTGGGTGATAGTTAAGTATCCCTTAACAAAGCCATGCTGCAACGGATAGATATTACCAGCGATGAAAGAACAGAAATGATCAAATACACAACGTTCAGCAATCTTGGAAACAAGACTTAATAAAGAAATGGGTCTGCAGTTGATAACACCCTCTTTGTTACCTTTTTTAAAAACAGGAACAATCTTTGTACGCTTCCAGTCCTCTGGGACACGGCCAATACGTAAAGATAGATTAATTAAACGCGTGAGTGACGGTGCAATCTCAGAAGTAAATTCCTTTAAAAGTCTCCCTGGGATTTGATCCGGTCCATGAGCTTTCGATGGATTAATAGCTTTTAATGCTTTTGTCACTTCTTCGATGCTTGTTTGAATTAGGTGAAGCTCATTATCTGTTGCTGTGTGCGTGCTTGTTGTTGTATGCAAATTGGGCTTCTGAAACACAAGAAAAAAAAAGCGATTGAATAGGTTAGCGTTGGCTACAGGTGTAGAAGCCTTCTGATTACCACAGCAGACCTTATAAAGAATCCTTGCAGATTTTGTTTTTGCTCCGTAGAAGGACCAGAATTTCTTCGGGTCATCTTTAAGATCGGACTGCATATTCATCAGGAAGTTGTAATATTTTCGCTTGGTAGCAGTTTGTATTTGTTTACGTTTCGTCCTATAGTTGGCCCAGATTGCACCACAAATATTATCGTGCTTAAGGCGTTGCTACACTATGCAATTTTCCTTGCAACTTGTCGATCTCGCAACGCCATTGCGAGACAAGTTGCTGAAAAAATAATTAAAAGGTCCTGTTACACTTTATCCCTCATTTGCCTCCTACCAGTTGGTATTCTTAAGTGGAAGAGAAGGAAATTGTAGAATAATACTGAAAAACATCTTTTAATATCCATTGTAGTTCAGTTCCACTTAAATTTAAACAAACAAACAAGCAGGCTCTGAGGCACAAGTTTGATCATGACGTAATCAAGCATAGTAAATATGTGGATGATCTGGGTTTCAATCCCCAACTCGGACAACTGACTTTATTTGTCCTCGATGATCCCAGGAAAGAATTCACCACGCTTTGTAAATAGCCAACTCATTTACCTCTAACTAGTTGGGATTCTTAACTGGGAGAGAAGGAAATTGTAGGATGATACTGAAAAACATATTTTAATATCCACTGTAGTTCAATTGTAAGGTTAAAAATTCAAATGAGGCCTAGAATTACTGTTAAAATTGTTAAAAAAACGATTAAAAGATTTAAAATTATCCGAGCTTTTAAACCTTTTAATCAATTTTTAACAATTTTAACAGTAATTCTAGGCCTCATTTGAATTTTTAACCTTACAATTTCATAACATGCTACTGAAGGACAACTTCAAATATATCCATTGTAGTTCAGTTGTATTTAAATTTCAACAAACAAACAAGCAGACTCAAGTTTGGTCATGACGTAATCAAGCACAGTAAAAATTGCCCAATGAAGCTGGAAAAGTTAAAAAAAATCAATACAAAATTAACATAGATAGCAAACAAACGGAAGTAAAAATATAAATTTATTATGTAATCTATACTTGCAATTCTCTTTCTTGTCACATCCCAAACATGTGGGTTTTTTTTTAAATAAACAATATGAAAGCAAAATGAATATGGCTCACATATAGGTTTGATCAAGATTTTCAACTCTTTCAAAATGTACTCTTTTAGGTTTTTTACAACATTGTTCCTGAGTGACTTACCAAAGTTGAAAAAAACGTGATTGTTACTTCAAAACATTTTGATTGGTCTACAAGTGTGTTTTCGTAGTGCTATGAAGCACAAAATTGAAATGAGTGATATAATTGGCTGTCTCCAAGTTGTGAAACTTTCAGTTTCATGATATTTTCGCCTTTCTTTTGGTTAGGTCAGAAAATAACAACTTTATAAAAGAAATAAAACCTGTTGTACGCCTTCATAGCCTGACAGTGAAAACAGTTTGTGAGAAACCTTGAATCATTGATCTACTCTTGAATTCTCCCAAATGTTTGACTCAGTTTTCACCAGGCAATGAAGGCACAGAGAGTATCTTTATTTCTTAAAGTGTATAAAATTATATCAGTTGCAGGTTTTTTAAATGTATAAAATGTCCTTATCCGACTAATAGTGATGGTAAAAATCAATTTGATTATGATGTTTTTTCATGGTGTAATTAGAATTTTAAAGGTTTGAAATATTACTTCCGAATTCACCTTGACCGAGCGATGGAAGGCTGGTAACTACTATATTATTTTCTGGTCCGTAATGTCAAAAGCAGAATTTAGTAGTGAGAGCCTTGCCTGCTTTGATATTTCTCTTCCATTTTCTTGTAAAATATGGTAGCGAAGTGTGTTGTACTGTAGCTAGTAACGTAAATTGAACAGATATATTATAGAGATAGAACTATCTCTATATAGAAATATGCAAAGAGGGCATCAGTTCGTTACATCTCTTTTCAACTCACAGTGTCAGTCTACACTCTCATCTAAAAACAGCTAAATTTAACCCCATTCCAAAACAAGCAACTCAGGGTATCCCCCTGGAGGTGGGGGTCTCAGGGAGGGTGGTAGTTCATGTATCAGTGGTAGTCCAGGAGGTACAACAAACTTTGCTGAACTTGCTGACTGTTTCTGAAGATTCCTGTCAGATTCTCCTTTTTTCTTCTTTTTTTGCTGCCACTTGTGCAGCCATTTCTCTAATGAGGGTCCGTCCTCACTTGCAGTGGAGTCAGTAGTTCTGTCTGTATGGATAGTACAGTAACATAAATCATCATTGTCACAATAATCAACATCACCACAATTATCAAAAACATTATTATCATAATCATTAATTATTATATGAAATACAGTTCTATACCGAATGGTAGCAAGATCAGAAAAATGATATTCCATTTTTATCAACACATGTGTGATATCATTTTTCAACCAATCAGCTTTTAGCATTTTCGTGCGGTTTTAAGTCGTCCGCACGAGCAGTGCTTTGAGTCATTTATTGTTTTTGACTAGAGCAAAAAATTTTAAAAAGTTGTTCATACTTATAGTTAATGTTGTAAAATGGAAAAAAAACACACAGAAATGCCTTCCAGATTCGTGGATGTTACTGATAGAGAGCTAACACAGTTTTTAGAAAAAATATAAAAGACTTATGAATAATTATTACAGTCTTGTTCATTGTTTCAGCAAGTTTAGTAGCCATTATTTAACTTCATTTTTTGAAGACAGGAACAGTAAATACTTATGCTTATAATTTTTGCTTTTTATTTAATTTCGCTTGACTGAGAAGATTTCATATAAGATTGGAGATACGAATTTAATCTTCTTGTGTTGAAAACATCTCTCACTAGTTTGCTTCGCTCACTCGTAAGAGATATTATCAACACTTGAAGATAAAATCCGTATCTCTGCACAGCCATGTAATATCCCCTATTTATCTTTTTTTTTTCTTTGCAATGTTTTTGAGCTACAGTTTTTGAAAAGCACCTTAGTTAAACAGATGCTAAAAATGCCCAAATCTTAGAATAGGCTCACAATACATCAGAATCAAAAACGTGGCCAACTAGACTGTGAATTATACAATATACTATTTACAATGAAATATTTATCCCATGTCTTAAAAAATACAGCCAATCAAAGGTTTGGAAAGCCGTTGCATATTCTGCGGTATCCAACGCGAGTATCCAGCGGGTAGTACTCCATCCAGCTTTTCCGCCATTACTGGAGAGCGACTATTGAAATGGCGCCAAAACTGTGTGCGCACGTTTCCGAAATAGCGCCAAAGTTGTCGATCAACGTCGTGAGAGTTTCTTGCATAAAGTAAAATTGTTTAGAGACATGGGAAGTGAACAAGAAACTGATGACGAACTCCCAAATTTTTAGTTCTCCATTCTCCATGAGACGGCCAAATTAGTTAGTTGTATATGTTATTTATTAAGGCATAAGATAAATTATTTATACAATGTTTTTTCGCCTTAAGGCTCATGTGTATACGGACAATACAAGTGACGCGTGGCATATTCCATGAGAAACCACTGCGTAACGACTCTTTATTAACGACAAACCTCATAAATATTTACACAATTACAATCAGTGTTTAAGGCACAAATAGTGGTTCGTTTTTTCAGTGTTGCACAAAATATTGAGTGGTTTATAAAAACTACGATAGCTTTCGAGCTGTACAAATGTTTAAGACGTGTTTATAAACACATGTTAAAAGGTCTTGCTTGAATTGTCAAAATAATCTTAGCATTAAAAGTCGAGGAAAAATTGCCCTCCTTTTTTACAAGATCATTTTATCTTTGAGGAATTACATACGAAGGTCCAAAGCATCAAAAAGCATTCAAGTTTGTACCGAAAAAAAAAACAATGTGTTTTTGAATAAATAGGTCTTAAATACATACAAATTGTTTCCAAAATTTATTGAGTCTGGGCTGCTAGTGGTTCCCAAACAATGTTCACAAAATTTTGTCGTCGATGTCCACAAACCTTTTACTCCGCCTATCGTTACAAATCTTTGCTGCAGTGTTAACTCAACAAAAACTAACGTTGTCGGTGTTTACAAAACCTTTCGCCATTAATTTTTTAATCGCTGTCGTTAGTGATTTGAAATAATGCTGTTGTAAATAATAAAACTGTATGTTTTTGTGTTTTCTTAATTGTGTTGTTCTGATATTTATTGTTGTTGCAATCCGTGGATACTATAATATTCAATCTAGCTGCTAGAATTAGGTGAATATTCCTTAAGCAAGAGTTATTCATAATTTGCAGCTGACCTTTTTAGGCCCTTAAATATAATAGTTTCAAAATAGGCCATCATTTTGTTGAAGCAGTGAAACCAGAAGTACATGTATAAAATGATATGATTTCAAATTTCTCTAAATCGAGGGGGCTGAAGTATGTCCTTACAATGCAAGAAAATTATGTTCTACAGACGGAAGAACGCAAAAGAAATAATTTAGTATTTTTAGTCACTTTTAATCGATCAAAACACCCTTAGACTAGACTAGCTTTAAAGAAAGAAGTTAGTACCATAATCATGCATGAAAATTTTGAGAATTTTTTTTTTTTTTGTGCGGTCGAGTGATTAAGCCTCAGCATGATTCTTAAAAAAACACTTAAAATTTCCGAAATCTGAGCTACGTGATTCTCAGTATAAACTGAATTCTTATAAAAACGTGTCTATTTCCTTCTAAAAACAAATTCATCTCATGGCGTTTCCAATTCATTGTCGAATACCAAAAGTACTGAAAATCTTGTATCAAGTCTGTTTAATCATTAGGATGTGAGGCCTTAAAATCAAAAAGTAACGTTCTGCAAAATATCTTAATTTCCTTGAGCTGTTGTACTTGTGCAGGGATGAGGCATCCATCTCCGAATGTATGAAATTACCTATATTGCTTGAGTTTAACTTATACAAAGGAACTTGAATCTTCATTTGAGAAAACCATAGAAAATCGGGTATTAGCATGAAAGTTAGAGCCACCTAATTCTGGATAATCAGAATAAACTTCTTAATTCTCTGAAGATGCAACAGAAATTTAACATTTTAATTTTTTTACTTACAAATAAATTAAGTTAACCTTTGTTAAATTGGTTTCCAGGACGGTAAATTTCTAATAACTTAGGAATCTGGCTAGGTTTGTTAAAAAAACTGATTGCTAAAACCAGCTGAATAAACTTGTAATTCTAAAGCAAAGGCGGCCGAAATGAAATGAGCTCTCGGATACTGAAGGCAATGATTAATGTTACCCTTTCCGGTATTACCTAGCGCTGCTCTTTGAAAATGAAATAAAGGAATTTTAAAAGAAAATACTTTTTCAGTTAAAATTAAGGCTCTATTTTCATTTTTGAAACGTGGATAGCACTCTGAAGGATTCGACCATTGCAGTGACTTATCCACAGAACATAACAAGATATATTTTCTTTTTGACTTTGTAAAGTTCAATCGAGCTTGTGCGAAGTGAATCCAAAAAATACTCTCACAGTAGTTAGTCGTTTTATTATATTAGTTAATTCTCGCTTAAAAAGACGGATCTAATATCAATAACGAGAGTAGATCAGACAATTGTTTGTTCTAACAGTAAGTAATTTCAAAAACATCGACCAATTGGATGCTTACAGAAACATCAAGAAGTTTACAAGAACAATCGCTACATAACAATGTTTCCTTGCATAAAAAGAAAAAAAAGAAGTATATATTTTTTTCTTTGTGACTTTTAGTTCCAAGTCGTCATTTTAAACTGGCTATATTAAACATGACACAAATTCTTGTTTCTCTTAAGGTTTGTTTAAAGAAAAAAATAATTGAGTTTAGGTTTCTAAGCTGCTGTAGTTTTGATTATAGAGAAACAAAAAGCTGTGCATAATTATTGTTAAAACAAATTGTTAAAACGTACCTCTAAAAAGTGCGGTGAAGTCTCAACAGGTCTATTTTAAAACTTCAAGTACAGACTTTAGTAGACTTTAGACTTTAGCAACTGAGTAGTTTAAAGTTTTGTTACGCATCACATTAAAACGTAACATTTTGTGTCTGAGATATATATGGAAACACAAAAGCTTTTGAAAACAGCACGTGCTAATAATGTTTGTACGTTTGTCGCCACGTGTGAACGTTTTGAGCAGGTGCGATGAATATGGCGTCAAATGATTAACACCTCAAGTCATAAAAATCCAATTAATAGTTTTATTTCTAAAATAACAGGAAGAAAATTTAAGTATCGAATAATAAGGCAGCTTATGTTGGACTCTAAAAAGTATCTAGATAGTGAATGCATATCTTCAATGATATGCGTGCGTATCATCCAGCAAGAGATGCGTGAAAATGATTTTAAATGTAACAGGTGACCGAGGCAACTGGTTTTTGATCAGTTTACCAAAAATGATGTCAAAGTAAGAATTCACACATCATAAAAATGTTTGCTCTTAAAGTCGCACATGCATTTCAATATTTAATGTCAGTAGAGAGTAAAAAGGTTTTTAGAATACTCGCTGTTGAGCGAAGCGAGACAGCAAACTATTTTTACCGAATTCAGCAAGTGCATTGTTGGCGACAAGTATTAGGCGTTCAAAATCATGATTTTGGAATGGATTCGGTCATTCCATCCAATTTCCACTCTACTTTTCTTGCATTATGGTCGAGTATATTCACCATTTATGTTCAAATATTTGTCAGTGAGCGCGTATTTTTACCGAATGAATCGAGTGTCAAAAGATTGGCGACATGTATTAACATTTTTAGCATTGAATATCACAATTTTTATGTTCAAAAGTGCAGTGTTTTCGTTCCTTCCTTTCGGTCTCCGCTCTCTTACCCCTGCAGTCTAGCCGGGTGCCCCAAATCCCATGTCAAATTGGTGGGTTGGTACCCCTCACAATAAAAAGATTGTTTCTACTCCTGAGGTCCATCCCGCAATTGCATGAAAAAAAAGTGCAGGCAACCGTTAACGAAAATTCTGCTGATGTCGGATCAATGAATGATCTGATTGGTTATTAAAAACTAATCTATAGTTTTGCAACAGGTCCAACAGATTTTAGTTTTGGGGTCGTTTGCGGCCTTTGTTGGCGTTCTTTCAGCCATTTTATTTTTAACATTTCTATTTCGCGCGTAAAGATGTTTACTTCCGGTTAACAAAGCAGCCAATCCAATTGGGTTTTCAAATGGATTATTCTTGGCGCTGGCCAGAAGGAACGCGGGCTCTGGGAACGAGATTGAAACATGCAAATGTTTTGGTTATTAGCTGACTGTTTGCACCAATTTTACTCACAAGCTGCGTTCTCTATTCCTTCGTTAGATTTCTTCAAATTTTTAAAACATGTCCGAACGTGAAAAATAAACAACCAATGAAAAATCCGTGCCCGAGAAGAAGCAAAATCTTTTTTTACAAAGCAAATCATTGTAGCAATTCCGAAAAACAGAAGTTTTCAGTCCACAATAACACAAAAAATTACCTTTTACAATAGACAATATTCGTATTCGATCCCTTGGACGAGCAGACTCTTTCGCGTAAATGCGAGGCTAATGCGGGGAAAGTTACCGCGAAGCCACAAGAAATTTATGGAAAGTTATGGCCAATTTGGCAGACAAGTAATAAATTTTTAAAAACGGAAATGTTTCAGAACTCAAAAATTATCTACAGGCTTGATGAATATCAGTATATATCTAACAAAAATAGAGAGAGTTAGTCGAACTGACGGAAAGAGTTCACCAACTCGAACTCAAATTTCACTGAAGCTATAAAGTTAATTTTCGGGCAAATCTAGTTGATAAAAACTGGCATGACTGAAAACTAACCTCAACCTCTGGTTAGCATAGTTTTACCGGATGTGTTTCTGCCCGTTTCCTGTTATTTTCGCCCAAGTTATTCATGCAACTTGCAAAGGCTTGAAAAACTCAAAGGCCTGTTGCATTGTGGTTTCTTGATCAGCCGTTAACTGTCTGTTCTGACTGCTATATTATGATATATTATATCATTTCTGATCTTCTAAGACCCACATTTATCAGTTCCTCTGGCCGAGATTTTTCGAGCAACAAATGCTGATCATCAAACAAATCCTGATTGCCAACCTTTTTGCCTTCTAAACTTTTACTATGTTTCCAATGACCTCGTAGTTGTGGTTCCACGAAAATGAGAAATTTTCTAGCGTTCGATTGCCTAAGTTTACTTGCCTTCTGCATGAGTTCTGATTAATACGGAACAATGCTTCAAACGTCTCTAATCTGGAACATGCATATGTCGCTGTTTCACTTCGTAATTCCTTTCGCTGGAGATGCTAAGAAAAATATAATATGGTAGGAGCAGTGTTTGCCTTTGTCGACCCTAAGGCCTCGTCCACACTGTTAGAAAGTGACTTCACGGAGAAAAACCGGTCAAACTAGTTTTCAAAGAAAGAGAAAAAGAGACAGAAGATTTTTGAGGCATTCAGAGTTTGGAGTATTGTTGGAGTGAATTTATCGTGAAATAGATTTTGATTGGAACTCGTTAACTCGTCAGTGAATTGTATCGCGGATTTGAATTAGAACCCTTCGTATGGAAATAAATCGTCTTTCTAAGCAAATGGAGTAGTTCGTCAATTTATATCACACACCATGCCGGATAAATTTATTGTTGCGGTAAGGTCTTCCGCCCACACTAGAACGCTTAAATCCGCTTGAAAAAAACCGCGAAAACGAATCATTTTGAAAACTCTTCCCAGAGTGGAAAATCTGAAAATAAGACTTTTATGTATTAGTGTGAAGAATGTTCTCAATCCGTATACGCTGAAATAATTTTATCATGTGAATTATCTTCTCACTCGGTCATAACTTCAATATGGCTGACAACATATTTGCTGTGTTATAAACATTTTCATGTCTTCTTTAATCGTCAACTTTAAGTTAAATAGTGCTTTAGTTCACATGAATATTGTACACCATGCCAGCGCATCACGAATAATTTTTTTCAATTAATAATGCCAAGTGATAGTAAAAGAGCAACACCATGTTATCGGCCATACAAGACTAGACGCTGCTTCTGGACACAACTTGCCAGAACAAGTGCGTGGTGGGACAACTTCGTGTTGGTTATTGTCCCTGAGAAAAGGCGACAAAATTTTAGAAGACAAGAAAACGTGTTGCACACATTCTCAAAGCAAGATGAAAACAATTGTTTCGCCTATAAACGCTATAATGTGTACGCAGAACATTTCCGCCATTTTCTTGTGTGCAAGCAAAACTTTTGTTCCGTTTTCGCATATTAAGTTCCGTTTTAAAATATATCTGGCATAGTGTGGACGGGGCATAAATCTTTTTCAAAGTGCTCAGAGCATAAACAACTATGCCTTTTTATTTTAAGGTTTTCCAGCTGGCATGCAGCGATCCAATTTTGATGTCTTCAGTGCTCACTCATTCCAAGAGCGAGGTATTTGTCTGGTTCCCTTTCATTTTTCCACGCTGTTAGTAGGCACAACAACGATGTATTTTCATATACAAAAGAAATCAATGAAGTTTGTATTGGCTTTCCTTCATTAACCTCGCATTCATGCTGTAGACCTTACTCGTCCCAGGCGGTTGGGGAATACGAATATTGTCCGTTGTGCAATCCCGTTTTCCCCGATTTTCAGTTATGCAGATACAAGCGTCGAGGTGTGTGATACTGAACTTATTGTTTCAGTTGAAAATTAGAAGTTGAATCTTGATTCTAAAACCTTTGTAGTAATGATATTATTACATTAAAGCTCAGTGAATATCTGGATGATGAATATTCCCCTCAATTTCGTCTCGGGGAATATTCACCAGAAATTCACTGGGCCTTCGGCGATTTATTGTTAAATATTACATAGCCGTGCATGTATCCCAAGCGGCTATTTAACATACCATTTATTATCTAAACACCAATACTGAGCTGGACAAAGGCACTGCTGTCAAAGTTGTTGCATCCGACGAACGATTTTAATATGTAACCATAGCGACAGTGTTATCTTCGCGTAAGAAAATATCAGATATTCGTGCGATTTCATCGGTGTTTTCTATAAATTTATATTTTGTTTTTAGAATACACTGTAGTTTTAACTATATTGTCTTCTTATTTATTAAAAATTTTAAGTATTTTATCTAGCTCTGCCTAACCACACTTGTGTGTTATGTTTATTAACTACCATGGATAAATATTGTAATTATTATATACTATTAGGTTTTGTTTTTATATAATTATTATTAGCCAGACAGACAGACAGATAGACTTTCATGTAAAGCATAATAATTTCTATTCTGGAGCTGAGTTTAGATAAATGCCGACATTAGGAAAGGCTCAGGTTGCTAGACAAAAAAAATTCGTCTGCGGCTGAGAACGGACATTAACTCACTGAATTTCGAATTAGAAATGAAATTAATTAAACAAACAGGTTTAAGATTAAAATTGTAAAAATAGCAGTTTGGAAACTCTTTAAAACTGAAAACGTAGGTCATTTGTAGTGTAAGGTTTTATAGTGCACCGGCCGTAACGGAAGAATTGAGATTTTATTGCATTCATTTGGCTGCAAAGAAGTTAATGTTTGTCAATATAAAAGTCGTAACGTTTCCGGTGTCTTTGACATCTTAAGATAAGTTAATGTCGACCTCAAACCACTGTAAATAACAAACTCACGTACTTGCAATGTTTATTTGTATTAAAGATTTCTACATAACATGAGGGCGGTTTGGATCATCCCTTAGACACGAGTGTTTTTAATGTTAGAGCGTTTCAAGACTTCTTCCACGGCTAACCTTACCAGCTACTCCCCCAACCTGTTCAATAAAGTTGATACAAACTCTTTCATCCTTTCTAAGGCCAAATTCTTGTCTATTAAAAAGAAAGCTAATAAAGCGAAGATGTATGAATCTATCGTACATGTACAGCACTACTTTTGCCTATTTCAAGTTGAATATTAAATTTCTAAATTAGTATTGTATTTTAAAATCAGAAAACCGACGAAAGATACTCAAGTCCTATGGGCAGGACTTTTGTGTTGGCGGCCGTCAAGAATATTCAAAACTGAGTTTCATTCTGAATAAGTTAGTTTCTATAAAGCCAGGGTGACCATTCAAAGAAGCGAGTTCGATGTCAAAGCACATTGAATTTCAATGGGTTTTTTTAGAGTTAGGAATGCTGTTCCAGTATTGTGATATATGCAGAACGGTAAATTTTTAAACTCAATAAACACCATCGACTACCTTCCTACCTTAAAAACAAAACTTGTAACTCTGTATTTGGACTCCCTGGGAAGAACGAAAGAACTGTTTGTGGATTCCGTCACGTGTTGAGGGATTCTTCTCGACCGTCACTGCAGGTTGTATGTTTCTTTCTCAAAGCTTTAGATACCGAGACAAGCAAATGCTAATTACATTCTTTCCGTCGTTCAAGATGAATGGAACACACAATTAGACAAGTGTCAAACAAAAGGATTTCTCAAATTCTAGCTAAATTGTTTTTATTATTTAGATATAAATAAAGAGTCGAGAGCCCGCAAATTAAAGGCTTCTAGCAGTACGACTTTTACTCTAACCGAAATATATTTTCAAAGGGTCGCTAGAATTTCTTGTTTAAAATCTTTAAAAAGTGTAACCATTAAGTTATGGATGATGGAAAACTGCTGTTAGCGAAACCGGAGAGCTTGCCACCCACTCTGTTTACTATTCATCGGACATGTAAACAAAAGACCCTTTGAGCTAAGCATCTTGAATTGAATGAATGGAAACTTGTAGCGTGGGAAACACATTTTGGCGGGAAATCGTCTGCCGGAAAAATGCGCGTAGCTCACCGGTCGTTCATATTTTTATCTGTGTGCGTTCTTTCGGTATGCTCTTAAACCTTTTTATATGCAACATTAAATTATATATTTGTAGCTTCAAGTAAGAGTTTTTTTTAATTGGTGTTACGATGCTTTATATCTATAGTCTTAAAACTGAAAATTTAAAACTTT
>JANCMA020002839.1:0-17767 GCA_024336925.2 Zoanthus solanderi
GGAGCCACCCACTAAGTGAGCACAGTAACTGAACAACGTTAGTAAAGTAAGGAAAACCAATAGATAAACCGTTAAAATGTTAAACCGTTAAATGGTGACTCTAAAATCTTAACATATAAATTGTTTCTACTGATTCTTGAAAACATTAACTAAAATACAGTAAATTAAATGTATTCTGTGGATGATTGAGGAATGATTTTAATACATACCTAACTTCCCCTGCTTCATACAAGCTACATGATCCTTTAAAACCACAAATAACTATGAATTGCCTCAATATTTAACAGTAACTTTTAATTGATTAGATGAGTAGTGGTATGATTGGACGAAATAACTTTTCATTGTTACACTTTTTCCCCAAAAACCATTCCGATGTTTGCAGATTCTCTGCTTGCAAAAATTGTATATTAAAATTTCTATGTCATGAACTAGAGTTAATAATATTAATTTGCATACTATCTTGTTAATCAAGCATACTGATTATAAATGAATAAAAATTAAAACAAGAGCAATTTGAATAAAGAATAATTACACATTCATTGTAATATATAATTAATATATATTCATTGCTGTTGTTGGTTTGGAGAAGGAGGATGCCATGAATCGAACAAGATGACGAGTGGGAGTTGGAGAGATTGCTGATAGAGTGGGGTAAATCCGGCCACCCCCATTTACAGGGATAAACACAGATCAAAGTTGGATTGATTGATTGCTTGTTTTTACAATTAATGGCAATATTAATTTTTTTTTCTTGTTGGCAATTTAAATAATTAAAGGCAAAAAAAACAATAAAAATGGTATCAAGGTTGAAATACCCAATTTTAACACAAAAAAACTAAATAATTTGTATAAACTCTAATTAAAAATACTTACATCCCAAATATACTCCTGTAATATAGCATGGACAACAATCCATGCCATAGAATAAAAAAAGATTGTACAGAAATCTTTTGGTCCATTAGTGTATGTAGCTATTAGCTCCTCAGATCCTAGAATATAAAGGAGATAGAAAACTAAACTCAGCAAATAAATATTTATAAGCACTAATGCTGCACGAGGAAGTCTTTTCTACAAAAGGCGCAACACCCTCTATAAACCAGCAAACGCGGAGAAACAAAAAAGAAAAATATTGTTTGATTTGTATGAGCATTAATGTTTAACAGATTTCAATTATTTTTAAAAAATCACAAAGATACAAGTTGCGTTGCAAGAGAAACGTTAAATTACATCTCATTAATCTGGTTTTAAATATCTAGCTAATTTTAAAATGCAAAAATTAAATTAAAAAATATTTTTTTAATAAAAAATAAAGAACAAATTTTCATTAAATGGTAAAATTGTCAGACGGATTAACGGATAGTTAAACGGTGAATTCTGATGGTTCAGGAAATCCTCATTCATAGTTTCAATATGAAATGTATTTACCAGTAAACAACTTTTTGGCTCTAGTCAATCGCCACTTTTCATTTCTCCTAAATATAAACGGAAAGCGCTAAAATTTAAGAACTGAGAGTAAACCACTGAGATGATAACTTCAACTCTTGAAATCGCTTACTCGACCTCTTCCGAAACTTTTTTTAACGATACGACCAATGAGAAACCTACACGACAATTATAAACGCGACACTCGTTTCAAAGGATCTCTGAGAACCGCCGATTGAGAAGAAAGCCTTGCTTGAAATAAAACTTCATTGGAAAAGATGAGTTAGACTGGAACAAAAACGGGTAGATTGATATTTTTCTCTATAATTAAGCTACTTTGAAGTTTCAATTTTATTTGCAAAAAGTTGCTGCTTTAGTTGATTTGCCATTTGGTATTGACGGGTTATTAAAATCAACAAGCTTGCTTCTTAAACTTTCAAACCTGAAAAATCTTACCATTTACATTTCGTGTGATATTATGCTGAGGTGCTATAAAAACTGCGGCCACTTTTGACGTTACCTGGCAAAACAGAGAATCCGTTCAAGAATGAGATTTTTAATACATATAATATAGCGGATAACCGGTTCTCGCACACGCTACATTCAAAACAAATCGCAGCCATTAAGGTGCAACTTCTTACCTGAAACATTAACCCAACCATAAATACCATGCAACAACAAGAGACAATGTCTCCGTGATTGGTTATAATAAACTCATGACTAAAAATAGGGGCATTTTTCCCCGTTTTCTTGCGACTTGGCATGCTTCTCTTCCAGCTATTCTGAGTCACCAAAATGAAAAGAAAGGTCCCCAGCTTCCGCGCGGCCAATATGGCCAGCTGTTAACTCGACCAATTGGGGATCTCCCGGATGAGCAGAATGAACGCGCTTTTTTTGAAAAAGTCAAACGACTTATTCATAATTTTTTTCAGTAAAAACAAAGGATGTTCCTACATATTTCAAAGTATGTCATGTTATAAAAGAGCTTTTTTTTAAAAATATGTTTAAAAACCGATCTGTTAAAAGATTTTTATCACGAATTTTCGGTAGCGCGTACTGCTGCCTTTCTCAAGTGTATGGTTTAAAATTACAATAGCGGTTAAAATAGGAGATAAAATGAATAAATTATAGAACTATAAAAACTCTGGGGAGTGTGCAATAATGGAATAAAACAACAATAAAATCGGTCGAGCTTAGCTGACTATAGAAGTATATAAGCATAAAATGCAATGTTGATAAAAATAAAAATATAAATAGTTCGCTAGTGTTTTTTAAAGTTCTTAATTAAAGGCAGATATGCTCTGGGAAAATCCCTGCGTTCGTTGACTGTGTTGTTATCAATCGTTGAATAAAAGGACTCTAAAAACAACCGTCTGGCAAAATTATGTTCGTTAGTTTCTAAGATTCGTGCATAGCGCAATTGAATGTCGTGCGCAGTGGTCGTGGCATGGTGACGTATTGCTGATTCCCTGCTTGCCGCTCGTGCTGCAAGCAGGGAATTCGTGATAAAAATCTTTTAACAGATCGGTTTTTAAACATTTTTTAAAAAATGTATCCCACTGATCGCCCAAGTTATAAATTAAAACAGTTATGGATTGAAAGCTTCATTGAATAAGTGAGTTTTAAGTCTTGATTTAAAAGTTGCGAGGGATGATGAATGTCTTATGGCATCAGGAAGTCTGTTCCATAAATAAGGCGCCACATAGCTAAATGACCTGCTTCCATATGATTTAAGTTTGTAAGGGGGGACTTAAAGGAGCATTTTACCAAATGAGCGTTAAGGCCGGTACACAGAGGGAGCTTACGCCTGTAACACGCTCCCGCAACATGCTCCCAGAGCAAAGCTCCCTCGTCTGTACCAACGATTTCATGCGAAAAAAATTGTTACGCAACAAAATTTTTGCTCCCGGGTTTTGCTCCATTGAATCAAACTGGTTAAATGTGAGGGAGCAAGCTCCAGGAACAAATCTGTTGAGGGAGCGTATTGCAGGAGCAAGCTCCCTCGTGTGTATAGCCTTAATACTGGTCTATACTGAACTAATAGATCTAAGATGTATTTAGGTGCTATTGAGTTCAGGGCCTTATACGTACGTAGCAGTATTTTGAAAGAAACACGTTGATTTACAGGTAGCCAATGGAGATCCATTAATACCGGTGAATCAGGTTTTCTTTTGGTAAAAATGACACGCATGCGTGGTGCTACAAGTTTATCTTCGAGGTCGAGTAGGGGAATTAAAGACACTTCAACAAAGTAAATAAAATATACTCACCCTTTAAGCCCTATAAATGTCAAATGACATATTGATAAATTCTCCCAACTAAATCCTATACTTTTTATATAAGCTGAGTAGTGTGGGAGACTTTCGCTTTTCATCTCGCACTTAATATTTTAAAAATCGAATACATATAATTTAAATAACCCTGAGATAATTTATAATGACTTTTATCAACATTCCTTTATTTGGCCTGAAGATAAAGCGATGACGCTTCGAAACGTTGCAACCTCAAGTGTACTTAATATTTTACCCAAAATATATGGGTAAAATATTATGTGCGAGATGAAAATTCTCATTACCAAATGTATCATTTTGTATGAGATATGTAAAGAGAATTGAGATGCTGATATACTGCGTGGGGATGAAAGTTTTCATATTTCCATATAAGATAGTATGACAACCAACTTCAACGTAAATCTTTTTTTATTATTTATTTATTTATTAACGGTATGTTTTGAAATAATTCAGAACCAAATTACTTTCTAAGGATAGTAATGTTCCAACGTCAGCACAAAACTGTATGTTCCTTTAGATTTCAAACTAAATATTATACGACCATTAACAGGAAACAAAATTGATATTGCCTTTCAAAATCAAGTTTAAATTATTTATTATTGTTCAAGCATAAAAGTTTCAGAATGCATATTTTTTCTCTCTACATATTTACAACTTGGGATTGAGTGAAGTTATTCTGTACATCTTCCCCTGGTATAATGAGCAATCATATAAATAGAAACTTGGCAGAAACAGTCAGATTTGATCTGCAGCTATCTGTTTCGGCACCTACAAAACCCTGCAAGAACAAGGTTTTTTCAGTTGTTAGAGTAAAGACATAGGACTTTGAAAATAAATGCTGAAGAAATTCAAACGAAACTCTAAAGAAAATAGTCGTATTTCAATCAGAGTGCATGTCAACGTAAATGGTAACATTCTATCGATTGGCGATAGAAATTGAGAGCGAGTAATTCTAATTGTTTTAGTAGAAATCTCTAAAGAAGAAATAAAAGAACGATACTTTTTCGATAAATAATTATTGAATTTCTTCAAACAAACAATATTGATCATCCACCATCGTCGAGTGAAACTGTCAAATTGATGCTTCAAATTCATTTTTTATACCGTATTTTCTTGCTATTTTATTTTTCTCTGGGATTACTTTTTGAACAGGAGCGTTTTATTCCTCTTTCGAAACGTCTGAAAAGCGTGAAAGGGACGCCATATTGCATTACTTTCTTACATCCCACTGACACTATCTATCACCTGATAGATAGTGATTACGGTAGCCAATCAAAATGAGGTATTTGCAATAGATAGTGACTAGATTTCTACTAACAGTCATTATTTATTCTCACGTGACATGAACGGTCACTTTACATGGTTTTATCAACTGGTTTAAAAACGTTAGAATGATTAATCACTTTATATGGTTTCATCAAATAGTTCAAAACGTTAGAATGATTAATCACCGCTTTATTGGGTTTCATCAACTGGTTCAAAATGTTAGAATGATTAATCACTTTACTGAGTTTCATCAACTGGTTCACAACGTTGGAATGATTAATCACGTTATAAGGTTTCATCAACTGGTTCAAAACGTTAGAATGATTAATCACTTTATATGGTTTCATTAACTGGTTCAAAACGTTAGAATGATTAATCACTTTATATGGTTTCATTAACTGGTTCAAAACGTTAGCATGATTAATCACGTTATAAGGTTTCATTAACTGGTTCAAAACGTTAGAATGATTAATCACTTTATAATGTTTCATTAACTGGTTCAAAACGTTAGAATGATTAAATCACTTTATTGGATATTATCAATTGGTTCAAAACGTTAGCATGATTAATCACTTTATAAGGTTTCATCAACTGGTTCAAAAAGTTAGAACGATTAGTCACTTTATATGGTTTCATCAACTTGTTCAGAAACCAGAGATTAGCGCCGCCTTTTCTGAGCCACTAGGCTCCTAAAACGAAAACTCACTCACCTAAACTTGAACAAACGTTATACGGCAACCTTTTCCGTGCTCGTATTTCTTTTAGCTGAGCCTTTCATTGTAGTAGTTCCACCGTTACTGAGTGGACTTTCATTTATTGGACTCCGTCTGAACACCTTTACAGGAAATAAGACAAGCAACTGATTACAACAATTGGTGAAAGAACAAATAATTATTTTGAAGACACAGCAAGATTAAGATAGAGTTTAGATGGTATTTATTTATTAAACCAGGATGAAAACGGAAAAATTTAATCGTCTAAGAACATTTTGCCGCCTGGTTAACCAAGCAGGAGGCTCGGGTTTGATTCCTGACCAAGTTTTTAGAATTACTGAGGAGAAAAATCCATCGCGTCTTCTCACAAGGGCGTTAAGTCGCAGCCCTTGCTGACTTTTGTGTAGAGTAATGTAAAAAAAGTAGGTCTTTTATCATCAAAAATACCTTTTTTTTTATACATTCATTTTGAAGCAGGAAGAACACTTTGAGTCAGAAAAGTAACTTCAGTCTCTTTTGATCTATAGTTTCACAATTAGTTAAATTTTACACCGTAGTAAATTGAAAAAATTTTTTTTTAAAAAACTGACGTTTCGGACTGTTGTCCTTTGTCGGAGGACTATAGTCCGAAACGTGAGTTTTTTTTAAAATTTTTTTCAATTCACTACGGTGTAGAATTCAACCAATTGTAAAACTGTTTCTTTAGAAACACCGACGCAGCACTCCATTTATGACATCTTGTGATTTACTATTACTAGGCACATTCTTCTCTCGCTTTCGGCAGATCTTCGATGTAATTATTGAAGATAATACAGAAGAATATTGTTTCTAAAGAAAGAACAGCGGTAAGAAAAGGACAGACGTTGAACAGCTACTCTGGACAAAAGTTCTTAGAGTGGACTGGTTAGGAAACTTGAGAACTTTCTTTGTTATATGTTTTTGTTCTCTTTTTCCTTTTGAAATATGACATTGACCGTGCACAAATAACAAAAGCTTCGAGATGTAAATAAGCAAACGGCCAATAGACTAATGAAGCATCACACTGGAACAAAAGATCCTAACCGTGACAGTGCACTTAACATGAAACAAAGAAACGTTGTAATTTTCTTTGTAGTTTGCTTAGTTTCCTGACCAGTCCACTCTAACAAATTTGGTTGGAAATAATGTCAAGTGGCATGGTTATACTACAACAACTGCGCTTGCGCAAAAAATAAAAACTGATATAGTCAAATCAGCTAATAACCCCGCGACGCAAACTCTTACTAATCTTTGTTAACCTTTGAAAGGCATATAGATGGATCCACCAAACATGTCCAGCTCCAAATAGAAGTTGGCTTAAATTTGAATAGCCAATAAAAACTTAAAAATGTATTACAAAAATCTGATTGAAAAACTTTACACAACATTTTTCCAGGTGTATAAAAAGTTTATATAGTATATCTATATTTTAAGCAGTTGACTCATTTCGTAGATGTTACGGGTCGGAATCCTGTTGAAAACTGAATTTTCATCTTTTCAGGTTATTGTTTTGAATCAATTAAATTCCGTAAATATCTCCCGAGATGGTTTGATACTGTCATTTAGGGATGGGTTGTTCAAAAGCCGATTAGAACTAACACAGGGTTAAATTTTTTATCCATTGTCTTGCTTTCAACCTTACAGAGACTGGTGTAAGCTGTAATTTGGGAATTAACAAGTTTTTCCTTGGAAAATCTGAGCTTTATTTTATGAGAACCGTTATTTTTACCTTAGAAAAACATTGCTTCAGGAATACTGCTTAATCCAGGGTTTAATTTAATCCATCTTCCAACAAACCAGCCCTGGTGTAAAACTAGCGAGAAACGAGGAAAAAACTCTCTCCCTACTCAATAGTTTGAAACAGGAGGGCATTTGGATTTGGCAACCAGGCAAAGTTTATGCAAAGCCTTAAATCTTACAAATTTATAGTTGCAGAGATGCTAAAAGCAGCCGGGCAAAGCCGTCTTCACAGCTGGACAATTTGCCCGGTGCCTGGTCCTTAATGAAACCCCTGCCTACTCACCCTAGGTGAAAACGATGCACGCCCTGTTCTCTCTCGGTGAATTAGGAACGCGACAAGAGCTACAACAACTAGAATGAAAGTGCCAAACACTGCTCCTAGGGCAACAAAACCTTCTCTACTGACTCCGCTCTCTGACATTCGCTCAACAGATACCCGCGGTCTGTAAAGTAAAAGTTACGCCAAATAAGATCAGCAACATGAAAATCAATTTTTTTAGGTTCATTGAACTAAAAAAAGTGTTGATAGTTGTTTTATCTAACATAATGATAACCATATACCAACAGAAACAATCATCACCCTTAGAACTATCGTTATAACCATATATCATCACCACCATCATCAACATCACCATTATCATCATCATCACCATCTGTTTCATCATCATTCCATCGATCATCATCACCATCATTATTACCATCCATCATCATCACCATCATCACCACCATCATCAACACAAACATCATCAACATCATCATTACCATCATCATCATCATCATCATCATCATCATCATCATCATCAGCAACATCACCATCAGCAACATGATCATCACCATCACATTGTTCACCACTGCTACTGTCAAGTTTTAACATCTTCAGCTATCCTCGTCAGAAATCAGTTACACTTGGGAAATGTTTGAGGAAAAACTCTTACTTAGGCTGTTCATCCGTCGGTACAGAGAGACTTCCTCCTGACCACACGATTTTTCTATTGAGTCTGAGTCCGCGAGACTTGGTATATTCCCCGACTTTGGTCCACAAATCTCCGTTAAGATTAACGATATCATACGCTGTCCTGGCGTCTTGATTGCTATCAAAATATTGTTTCTCATCCAAGGCACTATCGAATCCTGATCGAGGATTTTTCATTCTTCGTAATTCGTTAACAACCTTTCCCTGCATTTCACTCCGTGGAGAATTCTGTTACATCACAAATGATTCTTAATTAGTAAATACCAAGCGTATGATAATACAAACTGGTAAAGTTGACCATACCGCTACCGTAGCAATATAATCACATAACTATTATCATCATTATTTATTTAAACTCGAAACTCTCCACTTCAATATTTAAACTTAATATTTCAGGTAGCCGTTGGAATAACATAAATAAAAAGATAACTAATGACAGCTTTTTGCTGATATATTCGTGGCTCTAGAGCTACGTATTAGAGAGAGGCCTAGAGAATAGAACTTTGGAGGTTTAGCTCCTGAAGTTATACATTAACCAAATCAACTGCTTCCTACTCAGCGATGAAAGAATATTTTTGCCCATTCTATCTCTTATTCTGTCCATAAGTATAGACTCACCATAGTCAAGTTCTGTTCTTCGTGTAATCGCGTAAGCGCATGCGCAAACGCTAACACCGCGTCGTAAACCTGGGCAGTGTAAACTGATGCCTAGAAAGAAAAATGAGATATTTAATGACTTGCGAATTTTTTTATCAACAGCTAATAATTTTAATCTTAAAATTTTGGAATTTCCAGCACAAAAAATGCATGTGAAATAAGCTGATTTTTCAGACTAGTTTGATGAGGTGAACAACTCTCGTAATACCTGCTGCGCTCTAGAGGAATGAACAAGTCCAGGAAAAACGTTTGAATCTTTTTCAGCCCACGTATTTAGTAAGTTACGATACATGCGTCCTTCTCCTTTCTTAGGACTGGTGCCGACCATACCCTGCATATGGCGCTGGAGGTTTGGTGACGACTCGAAAGTTGATGACGTAGATCCATCAGTGCCTAACCAGGTCCATCCTTTACCGGTCATTCCCTAGGAACAACCAGCAAATAACAGTATTAATACACCATGAAAACCTAAATCATCGTTGAGCTAAGTCTTAACCATAAATAAATATATTATTTAACAACTTAACCATCTAAATTTTCAAAAGTAAAATTTTAAAAGCAAATTATGTCCACCAAAAGTACTGAGGAGCATAGGCTTTTAAGTGAAGCACGTGGTTTAATCTACTCTAAGTTAAACGCTTAACCAACGCTGTAAGGAAAGTTCAAAGTTGACATTACGAACGTCAGCCCTTCGTCAGAGCAAATGCTGGAAAAGTCAGGTTGTGCTTTTCCCTACGGAGAAGATTAAACTTTTCAAAGTTGATTAAACACGTGCTTTACTTACTCGCCGATGCTCCTCAACAGGTTTTTTTAAGAAATTACTAACAGGGTTGCCACTATTTACTTGATGTGAAATTTAATAATTTCCATGACTTTTCTGGATTTTCTGAAAAAAATCCAGGACCTTCTCTATCAACTAAAATCTGAACGCTTTACACATTTTTTTTCAAAACAAACTTTATTATTCGGCTTGATCATGAAAATGAAAAACAACCAATGACAGATCGCTTTTAGACAAAAATCACGCCTTGCGAAGCCGCAGTTTTTGTTTTACAGTGCTGTTTTATTAAAAATATTTTAACTAACAGCATATTTTTATTATTTTTGAAATAAAAGAAAGACAATTTTTGCCTATTCCAGGATTTTCAAGGACCATGGCCCAAATTCAAAGACTTTCCAGGGCCTGGAAACTTTTTCCCCCTATTCCAGGACTTTCCAAGATTTTCAATGACGGTGGCAACCCTGTAGTTATCAAGTGAAAGAAAGAAAAGTCTCACCTGCTCGATGGCCTCTTGAAAAACTCTCTCAGCGTCGTCTGTAATGGCGCTGATAACGTTGACTCCCGATCCAGCAGACTTTAGCTATGGATAAATATATTAACACTGTTGATTACTGAACCATATAAAACTTGCAAAATACCATTTAAAAGGTTTTTCCTTTGACATTTTAACAAATAAAGAAACCTAAGCCGTCTATTAGACTGTGACAAAACACGACGGGCATTTCAGAACACTAGGGAAATGTAGACAACATGTCCTACAATTTGCTTTATAATATTGACTCTACAGGCCATGAAACAAACACGCCCTTTTATGGTTTACACTCTGATGAAATAAGGGTTTTTGACCAATCAAACCGCGCGTAGGTTCCTATCTACGTATATCATAATTAAAGTTATCATGTATTCAAAAGGGAAATATCCAATATCCAATGATGATCCAATCATAACAACTACTAAAATAGTAATACTAGCAATATGATTTTAATAGCAACAATAACATTTATAATTATCTTTTATTTTTATTACTATTACTATTATAATTATTATTATAACTACAATAACAATCAGAACAAATGAAAATACTGACAAGGTCTGTGTCAACTCAGTTGAATTGAGCAATTTGTTCCTTAACAAAACAATTTACACCTTTTCTTTAAAGAAATGTTTAACCCAATCATTAATACAATCACAAGACGAATTTAATCTAAGAAATAAAAGCTAAATCCTAAATAAGCCTAGACACTCATCGACCCGGCGCTTATCTATAACACATAATCTGGATGCTCATATATGTGAAACGCACTTACCGACTTGACGTTATCGGTGATGACGTCATCGCTATGCATGTCGAACCTCTCCTCACCAGTAATGGCGACACCCAGCTTCCTCACTTGCAGAGCAAACATTCGAGCTAGGTTCTCGGCGTACATATCCGTTGTTGCTATGGTACCCACCTTGTCCCACTTGAAACGCCGCACAAGTAACGCTAGAGCGATTGCCTGGTGGGAGTCTGGGGCACAGGTCCTAAAAAAGTATGGATAGTTTTTCTTGTTGGAGAGTTCAACTGCAGTAGATGCGTAAGATATCTGTGGAATCTTGCGGGACTTTGTTGCATCGGCGATCGCTTTGGAACAGGACGACCTTGCTTCGC
The DNA here is from genome assembly GCA_024336925.2 of Zoanthus solanderi. Taxonomy (NCBI): domain Eukaryota; kingdom Metazoa; phylum Cnidaria; class Anthozoa; order Zoantharia; family Zoanthidae; genus Zoanthus; species Zoanthus solanderi. The sequence continues at coordinate 11,513 of JANCMA020002839.1, forward strand.
CAATAATAAAGTCAATATCGTCTGGTAATGCCTGGTAGCACAAGAAAATTTCAGTTACAAAAATGTTTCAAACGGAAATTCAAAGCTATATTTTTCCAAGAAAGCTCTTTCAGTTTCGTGATTTTTAAAAGCCCAGTGTTGAATTCGCTACAACTATTATGTCTAAAAACTTAAAAAAAAACCTTTAGAAGCTACACTAAAAAGATAAAATAAGAAAAATTCAAAACAGAAGTAAAACAAAATCGAAATAGCGATCTTAAATTATTTAAAAACATAAGATTTAAACTTCACAATATTCTTAGTTCTTTCAATCCTCTATGTTTTGAAAATAGTACTTTGCACGAAAAACCCAGTATCCTACACACATCAACCATTTAAAATCTAAGATAACAAATATCACGGAACGGCGAGTGTCTCATTAAAACAAGTATGAAGCAATCTGTGAGGATTTACAAAAGAAAGATATCAGTTATAAATGATCTTTAAATCTGTAAGGTTTTTGCTGCCAAGCATATTGAAAAAAGCTTGTATTGTTGCATAAAAGGGTCCGAGTAACGCTCAAACGCTGACCAATTCCAAGAAAGTCAGCAGACTTCTATTCCAAGAAAGCAAATAAAACTCTATGTTCATAATGTACCTGAGCTCGCTCTCGGCAAGATTGTTCACTCGGTCCTCCGTCAACAAGGATGTAGTTGAATGCCACTCGGAAGGTCGGGTCACTATTTACCACCTCAACTGCCACGCGGAAAGCTGCCTCCCATTCTCTACCAATACTACCTAATGGTCCAGTTTGGGGACTTTTAGGAAAGAAAGCAGCGATCTTGTAAGTAGGTTTTCCTGTGCCAAGTCTAGGAATGGTGGATCCTCCAGGAAATACCGGGTCACGGCCAATTGTTATTTGTTTCTCTTGTGGTTTGTACTGACCAACTGTAATCCAATTGTTACCCTGCAAATTGAAATTGAAATGATAACGTTTCAATCATCATCATCATCATAATCACCACCATCATCATCACCATCATCTTCACCACCATCATCATCACCATCATCATCAACAACATCATCATCATCATCATCACCATCATCATCACCATAATCACCACCATCATCATCACCATCATCATCAACAACATCATCATCATCATCAGCATCATCATCATCACCATCATCAATCCTTTTAGCTTCTTGTGGGGCAAAAGGCGATGCCTAGATCTCTCCACTTCATTCTGTCTTTGGCTGTTTTTCCCACAGGCCTAATTAATGCTTGATCATTATAACAAGGTTATTCAAACTTTGGGGGAAGACGAAAATGTTTCAATTTCAGATGGCAAATAGTCTGAGGTATACAAAATCCTTAAAAGCAAACTTAAAGATTATAGGAAAATTGCCTTTATTTGTATTAAATTGTTTCGGTGCCGAGTTAGTTTGAACATTTTCTAACTAGATTCTGTTATTTAACCCTTCAAGCCTCAAGCCTTTTAGCCAAACATATAGCCTCAAACTAGTTTACCGCCAGTTAATTTTCTATATAGCCTCAAGAGGATGGGGGAGGAGGGGTTCGTTGGACCCCTCCTCAAGATTTTCGTTATGCGTGGACTGATCGACTTGAGATTTGGCATGAATGTTAAGTAGACTTCGAACTTTCATTTAATGCTCATCACGTGACAATTATCTTGTTACCATGGTGACCAAGGCTTAGAAAATGATGATGGCCGCCATCTTGGATTAATTTTCGTTTTTAACAATTAATGTAAAAAACGTAATGTTTGTGGGGTGTGGCAGTAAAAATGATACATAAAATGTATAGATAGTATTTGCGTGCTAGTACTAAGTTACTTTTTGAGGCTGAAACTTCTGTCAGTGTTGGCTAACACTCAGGCTCACCACTATTTATGGTAGGTTTAATCAGCAATGCCTGCTAAGTACGTTTCCTTAATCGACCTCATTTTAGTGGCGGCAAGTCCTTAGGACTTAGACGCATGCAATTTTTATACTTGTGATTATCTTTTAGAAAAGCAACTCACCACTAAGTTAACAATGTCATATAGTGGCGGGCCATCGCCATTGCTGTCAAAATACATAACATTGTTAGTTCCTGTTGCACTTGGGAAACCGGTTGACTGGCGATTAAAGGACTTCAGCTTGGAGAAGAGTCGGTCTCGAACTGTCAGAACTGGTGTACTACGTAAAATGATCTTCTTATTCACAAGGTCTGATAGAGCCAAGGCCACCCCATGTACTGCGTCAAAGAGTTGTGCAGTAGATACCGCTGACGAAGGCGCATGGAACTGCAGCAGTAACAGAAGTCATTGGTAAATTGCTTCATCAAGCAAAAACAAACTATACTAAAAGTAATCATAGATTAGTGAAGTGCATTCAATTTAGACTCGAAATAAGCTGAGAACAAACACTTAACACAATATTATTTAGTTTGTTAATTTCAAAAGTCAAACGTACTTTCCGTGCCTTAAACTGTTACTTTTAAGCTTAATTCTAGATCAAAAAAAATTAACTTTGGATTGGAGAATCGGTCTGTACAAAACCTTAAGAAAATATAATAGCCATGTGGCGTATAAAGAAGTGTGTCTCAACTTCGAATTTGGAAATGTTTTTAAAACAATTGATTCCTAATATTTCCAACTTTACTGCATTTATTGGTTTTTCCTATTTATAAACGCCAGTAAACTTCGACAATAAAATCTTATAGGTTACCGTTGGCCAAAATTGTTTTGAAATATCTATCAAAAAGATCATAAAAACATATTTTTATAACAAGCAAAAAAAAAAACGGGTTCAAAAATTTTGATACATAAGAACTTTAATGGCGCTAAGCTTGTACAACAATGAATCTGCCAGAACTACGATCATCAACAAGTATGAATTTTAACTGACTCTTTTCTAGACCGAAAACAACTTACCGGTTTACTGTGAACAATCCCAGGGAATGTAGTGGGGTCCTTCTTCAGCCACTCAGCTAAAAAACTTAAATACAAGCTACCCTCTCCATTCTTGGGCTGAGTTCCAAGCATGCCTTGCATGGCTCGCTCCAGGCTCTTGCTCCTAGTAAAAGTGGATGAAGTGGAACCATCGGTTCCAAGCCAGATCCAGCCCTTCCCCGTCATGTCCAGCTCTTTGATCTGTTGGAACACCGTTTCTGCATCATGGCGTACCATGCTAATGAGATTCACTTTCGAACCAGATTCTTTCAACTGCAGGACAAAATAAGGTTCTGAGCGAGTTCATATCAGAGATCTTGACACAATGAGACCTCATTCGATGTATCGTTATCTAGAGTAAGTATCCACACTTAGCATTTAACTGTTGGAACTTCAAATTAATCATGATAAGAATTTGTCAGAGAGTTTCTTAATGCTTTAATTACATTTACGCGATATTAAACAAGCAAACCTAAAACGTTTGTCCATTTAACTCTGTCTTAAAATAATAAATAATACATTTTTTCAGACACCACCTTACCTTCTTTACTTTGGGTCTTACAACGCCAGCCCTAGCGTTGATAGGAAACCTTTGTGACGACGTAACGCTGACAGGTACGGGAACTTTTTTGATCTTCTTCTCAAATTCATCAGATAGCCCTCGACCATACGTATCTGTAGTAGCAATGGTTCCTACCTGAGGCCATCCATAAACTCTAAAGAGCGCGGCAAGAGCATCTGCTTGATGGCTATCAGCGGGACAAGTGCGCAAGAAATATTTGTATTTCTTCTTGTCAGACAGTTGGGCAGCGGTGGAAGCATAAGAAATAAGAGGAATTCGCCGATTAGTTTTACCTGTAAGGTAAGGAAAGAGGTCAGTACGTAACTTAAAGGGAATAACACAGCAACCGAGTCTGGGTAGTTGCTTTTGACAGACTTCCACTTATGTCCATAATGTACACAACAGTGCGAAACACGATCTTTCTTACCCAATACTTCTGCAGCTGCCATTGTACATTCTGATCTATAAGCTCCTATAACTGCAACTACTCCTTCTTGGACCAATTTCTCAGCTACACGCTTGCATGTTTCTTTTGGGTTGACTCCTCCATCATGTATTTTTACATCAAAGTCAATGGAAAGTGACAAGTCTTTATTCATCATCTCCACTGCTACCTTAAAGGCTGATTCAAACTCTTTCCCTAGCTGAGAAAGACCAGCTAAACCAGGACTCGTAGGTGTTATAAATCCAATTTTAAAAGTTGTCTTTCCTGGAAGGCCTGTATCACCGGGTGGAACCTGTGTACCCCCTGGCCAGCTAACTTTCCCCGATGGCACTTCCACTCCAATGCCCTGCTTCCAGGTTCCAACTTTCTTCCATGTAACAAATGTGCCTCCAGGCTGGGTAGTCTTCAACATTAAAAAAGAAAAAACACAATTTTGTGGCGGCAATAATGGAAAAGTATATTGTAAACAAATCAGGAGTTTGATTCAAAAAGCATTACTTTGATATAACAAACATTAAAAGCAGGATTTAAAAAATCCTCATTACACTGGGAGATTAAAGCCTATTTAGATAGCTAACAACAGACAAACAAACATATCCTTATAATAATTGAAAATTAAAGATTTAGCTAGTGTGCTCATTTTCTGTACTGGAATTTGTGAAGAATGCACCTCAACAGACTAAAATCATTAAACGTATCAACGTATCCACTCTATTGATCGTAACACAACGGCTAATTGTAAAAGAACTAGACGCCTGTAAAGGCGTTTACTCGGGCTACGGTTAAGCTTGGAACCTCAGAAATGTATAAGATCTATAATGCGTGCTTTAATTTTGTCATAGTTCGAAATGGAATTTTGAAGTGCTAAATACTTTCATTCAACTTCAAGTTGACACACAAAATTCTTCAAACAAAATTCCAAGTGAGTGTTCCTAGCTGTGTATGTGAATGGGGACTTAAACGGGCCTTGTTCTGTTGTTTTCAGTCTCGAAACATTTGCATGTAACTCTGTTTTTAACTAAACTAGAAGTTCCCACAAACAACTTTTCGCAAATTCGAGACAATGAATTGACACCACGAGGAGCACTTTATGACGTCAAAATTACTGATTGGACAACGCACAATTTAACCAAATCACAACCAATCAGCAATACAATCGTGACTTCGTCGCTCCGCTGACCGACTCAAGTAGCTATAGTAGCGCAGGCTTACACGTTTGTCGATACGTCGATAGATAGGAAACGCAGACCTAGACTCGGCCTACCACAGATAGCCCGAGTAGCAAGTTTTTAGAGACGAATCGGTATTTCATCTACGGATAATTGATGTTTTTCATTCAAATTAAGTTTTTCGTTTCCCTCCTTGTAAAACAAGTGACAACATAATTTATTAAAAAAACAAAAAGAACTTTCATTGCAATAATGCATGTTTCCTACTGTAGAATGTCGTATTGAAACGATGTCATGTTATTAAAATACCTCTGACTATATTCGTCATCACACAGCCCCAGTCGAACACAAACACAAGAAGATGGATTGCAGGTTTTAAACAGCCTTTACCGAGAGAGGTTTCCAAAGGTAAGATGTTATCTAAAGTGACTTTATTATCCTTGATTGATTGATTGATTAAAATCTGCTCAGTACTTAGAAGCCGAGTTGTTAAATGTCATATAGTACGTTAGAAATTACTTATAGTGCCGAAACAGAATCTACAAAACGTTTCTTAGTGAAACGTCAAATGTAGATAGCACAAACGTGCTAGTAGCTAGCTTGAAGCCACTATAATGGGCACTATGGCCACGTTGGTAGTGAGCTTTACCCCTTAAAACTACCATGCTTTTTTTATCGTAGTTTATACGGTAAAGCCCGCTTTCCACGTGGCCACAGTGCCCATTATCGTGCTTCAAGATCAGCTACTAGCACTTTTGTGCTATCTACACTTGATGTTAATTGATGTTTAAAGCTTCATCCTACAAACACTGCGCTTTCATTACATCTTTGTTTCTTAGAGAAAGCTTGTTTTGAGCAAAGTTTGCTAAACATAAATGAGACGCTTGTTGAAAGTGAACCGAATTGTAAAAATTACTGCTTTTTCTTCCAACAGGCTGTCACACAGATGGAAGAAAATCTGAATGTGAGTATATCCTGATAAAAAGTTCCTTTACTGTAGACCATTAAGATTACGCATTAATCACCATGACGTCGTCATGACTGTTGCAAACACAAATTATACTTAATATATTTAGTAAGTCCGTAAAGAAATTAACCGTGCGAAGAAGTGGGGATGCGGGAGCATGGGGGGGGGGGAGATGC
>JANCMA020002931.1:0-17767 GCA_024336925.2 Zoanthus solanderi
GGAGAGAGGGGAAGGGGATTTTAATATGATACTGAAAAGCCCCTTTAGGGGAGTTATCATTAAATATTATTATTATTATTATTAAAGTTCTAATATTTTCATTTTGAAGTACCTCATTTGAAAGCTTGGCTGACGTGTTAGCTCCTTTTTGCAGTAAAATTTCCACTGCTGCAATATCAGCAGCCTTAACAGCAAAGAAAAGAACTGGCATAGGTAATGATGAAGCATTCGGATCAGCCCCTCTTTTAAGAAGCAATCTTACAGTGGCTTCCAAGTGGGGTCTCCTGTAGGTAGAAAGCAGTTTAATTACAGCAGCGATTACTAAATGGGGTATACAAGGATTCTTATATGTGAGTATCAATGAAATCAACATCTAGAAAATCTACGAAACTGAAACAATACCAGAAGAAATGCTAAAATTGGTCTTCATTAAGATTTCGAAATCCTGGGTGCATTGGATTGTAGAAACTACTGCACAATCACTCCCATGCCGCATCTGCTCAAACTTTGCTTGACAATCACACTGCAATGGATCAGGCCAAACTCTGGAAAACCACTTCGGGTTAATGAAAAACTGACACAACTCAAACAACACAATTCTTTAACTGAAATTAGTCGCTTACTGGAACAAATATTATAAAAGTACGACGTTTCGGCCGTCTCGCACGGCCTTCTTAAGGTTTCTGCCGGGTCAGCTTGGACTACGCAAGTATCACGTGATAGCTGACCCGGCACCTCCTGTAAAACCCAGTCCCACGTATGCGATAACACAAACCGCAGACCACCTTTCTTATTGAGCGAAGGACCCTCAACTCTTTCCCACATAGCCTCCTTGATACAACATGGGAAATTTTCGCTTTGTCAGGCTTTTCTTTCACGTTTACAAGTTTTTGTCGCAGGGTGCTGTAACGCTTGAACGAGGTTAAGATGCCTAAGTCTCTGAAAGTTGACTTAATGTTGTCGGAAACCCCGGCAACATACGGGATGGTAACACACGTGTTTTTCAAACCATTCGTTCCAGCCCCCTGAACTTGTCCTTGTCGAAGATCTTTTCGTTGCGACAGACTTGCTTTATTAAAGGCCCAGTTTGGGTAACCACATAAAGATAATGCTTTCCTAATGTGTTCTTTCTCTTTCTGAACCTCGTCTGGGTCGCTCATTAAGGTGTTTGCTCTATGCTCAAGAGTACGGACCAGGCCGAGCTTGTGTATAAGGGGACGATGCGAACTGAACTGAAGATATTGATCGGTGTGCGTATAGGCTTGCGAAACACACTGGTGGATAGAGAACCATTGCTGTTAACTTTCACTAAACAAATCGAGAAAGGGCAACGTGTTGTTGGTACAATACTCTTGTGTGAACTTTACGAGGCGGCCGAAACGTAGAACTTTTATAATATTTGTTCCAGTAAGCGACTAACTTCAGTTATTGTTTACTACCACTAGATGTATCAAAACATTCAGTCAACACAATTCTTTATTATTTTGTCCTACCCGTGCTGAGCGAAAGATCAGTCGAAAACCAGCAGGATTTCTTTGTTGCTTTCATTGCAAAATATATGCTAATTGTCAGCTCACACACAACATCACTTTGATCGAGCGAGTGCAAAGTTTGAAATATCTTCAATCAACAGTGACTTTGAATGATGAATCCAAAAAGAAGATGCGTAAAAGAATATCAATGATTAAAGAAATCAGTTCTGACAGACAGAAAACTCTTTATGAATATCAACATTAGGTTGTTCATTTGTTTGGTCTGGTCTACTGATTTATGGGTGGGATTCGTGGAGTTGACAGCAACTCACTCATACAGATACTGTGAAAAAACTATGAAGTATTCTTTCTTAACTTACAAGAGCACACGTTTTCAAAAATGCTTTTAAGTTATTGTAGACCGGCGTTGAAAATTTGAAAAAAAAGATCGCAGTTTCCCAACACAAATTTCACATTTCCCTCTTCATTCTTCTTAGTGGATAATACTTTCTTGGATAAAAACCTGTGGGACCCTGTTTGGTAAAGTTGGGAAGTTTGCAGGCTGGCCTGATTCTTTTTGCCTTCATCTTTTATCTTTCCCCTCAAACGTTAATCTGTTTTACTTTAAGTAAGTCGTTTTGTGTTTTAAAGGCTCTAGTACTCCCGTTACTCATTGGTAGCTGTACTATTTTATGAAAATTGTAAGCTTTGGAGAATATAGGATATTACAGTTAGCAGCACTATTTGCCATATGTAATGATGTTCGGGAACGGATAATTCAGTACTGTTAACACTAAAAAGTGTTTGTATGGTAATTAAATAAAAAAGCTGCTTTTGTTTCTTTTTGTAAGTGTTTTGTTTTGATTGCATAATACTAAAAATACGTAGTCTAAGACTGCATGTGGCTAGTGCAAGCACAAAGAATATTACGCATTCTAGGACTGCATGCACTCTCTCCTATATTTAGCAGAAAGGGTGCAGTATTGACAAATAATGAGAACTTGGGTGAAATGTTTAGTGAAAGAGGATTATCACCCACTGCCGTAATAACCAACCACTAATGTAATACTAACTACTAATGTAATAATATCAACCACTAATGTAATATTAACCAATAATGTAATAAAATTCGACCGTCAATACAATAAGTGCATTCAAATACAATTACTACTGCGCATGTTCAATTTAGCACATGGATGATATAGGAAAAATTTCCGACATGCACTTTTAAGGCAGCTCTATCTTTCAAAAAAGGACATAAGAAATTCACGTATATAATTTTATGTAGTTAAAGAATAACAAAATCATCTTTATTTTGGCATTGGATCCCACATGCATGAACAGCCTTCATTTTTTAGTATAAATACAAAGGCAAAGCAAGTGGACACCGGCAAGTGTTCGGCTAGTCAAGAATATACGAAGAGGTGTAGGTGAGGCAGATCATGAGGGAGGCGTAGGTTGATAAGACCATCACGCAGCAATCGGAAGGAATTAATAAAGACCCATTGACCGAATATTTCTGAAATAAAGCGACTAAGGTGTCGTGTCATAATCGAGAAGCACGATTAAAACCCAAATTTCACTCACTCACTCAAGGCGATAGCATAGTGGCTTGGCCTCTTACGAGGCACTAGCCACAAAAAGAATAGTATATCATTTTCCCACATCCTTACTAGTCTTATGTTTATTTTTACCGTTCCAAAAACAACTTAAATTCTTTCTTTCCAAGATACGAAGAAAAAAACACCTTTTTCCATCTTTCCTACCGGAAAGGAGGCTTGCTATGGCTTATCTCACCTTTGCATAGCTAATAACATCTGCTTCTGCTGTTCCAAGTTATCGTCAAACGTATTCTCTTCCATATCAGATACATCTGGAGAAATAGTCATGGAGCTTAGTACACTAAATAATGAAGTCACAATTGGGTTGCTTGTCAATGAGTGACTTGCTTTGTTCCCATTCTTGTCCAGTTCTGATACCTTTTCCCCAGCTGGTGTTGTCCTTCCAGAACTACAACTATTTTCTAAGTTTTTAAGAACAATATCGACATCTTTGCTTGCTTGTTTAGGAAACGTGCTTTTTGCACCAATTTGTGTTAAGTTGTCCGTGTTAACACCTTTCTGTTGAAACACATCATTATCATTTCTGCAATTTTCAAGCCGACTCTGAGAATTATTTGTAAACAATTCTTTATTCACGCCAGTCTGGTGAGAAAAATCTCCAACATTCTCATTGACAAATTCTTCTGAAGAATTGCCATTTTGTGATATATTAGTGTTGCGAAAACTGCGGTGAATATATGTTCCTTTCTGAGGATCTTCCTGGATACTGTTAAATAAGTTTTCAAGTGGAATACTTTCTGCAGTGTTTTCTTTCCATGTGTGCTTAGTGTAAAATAAGACATGACAAGCGGCCAATACAGAGAGACCCTCATCATTCAGTTTGTTAACATTTGCACCATAGTCAAGTAGACAGTTTATAACACTCCTATGGCAATTAACCTGTAGAATATTTCAAATGGAGATTAAAAAAGTAAATGAACAATACAATTTAACTTTATAGTTACAGCATAAAACTATAATCATATTCATATATTCCATCTACAGTAATTGTGAAGTTGGAACATTAAAGGAAAGCTGAAATCCAAAATGTTGAAGTGAATATATTATTTGACATTCCGAATATGTAGATTTTAGAACGATCCGCTGATCTGTGCTTTGAAAAAAATAGAACAAAAGGGGTTAATAAAACCTTTAGTAAGATGCCATATTTTACTTTAATCGCGGGCTCAGAGCAGTCGCCTCTAACTTCACAAAGTCAAATCAAAATTTTGCGCTGTGTTTATCGCTGGAAATTTCTGTTTCTCAAAAAATAATAGAAAGTGAAATTTTGACGTTGTGACGTCAGCACTGACAACCTTGTTAGATCGCGGAAGCAAGTATGGCGTATCTCTTAGTCAAGAACTAGCAGGTGTTTTTAATTTCCTTCTAAGGACACGGGTCAAGAAATCCCAAACAGATTTAGTTTAACATTTTAAAAAATAATTTTGGGATTTAACTTCCCTTTAACACATTTAACTATCATTTAAATTTTATCTATTCTCTCACCACTGGACAGTTCCGAATATGGTTATCGTTTAGCAAGTTGTTGTTAGATATAACTCTGTTGGTCTTTAAATTACTGGCACTTGTGGAACCGAAAACATTTATGCTACAACAGGTGTATACGTTGTGGTTTAATTTTAACTTTGGTTCATATTTTTCAAATCAGTCTCAGAACAATAACCAGTGATACCTAGAAAAATTTGCATGCTGGCAACATTTGCTTGCATGTTCAAGTGGAGATGAAGCAGGACTAAAGATCCAAACAGATCCAAAAGTCAGTTATTATTAGACGTGTGTACCAAATTCATAAAATAAAGAAGAAACATCTGTGGAAGTGTTAAATAAGATAGTAAAAACAGGGGAACAAAGAATTGTAGGTATGGGAGGTACAGTAAGTAGAAATTGGTGGATGGGTGGGTTGGTGGGTGGGTGGAATACGAGGAAGGAATTTTCCAAGTTTTCTACTACACATGTACACCCCCAAACATAAAGCCCTTTTTTAGACAACTGATAAAAACTTTAAGTAAGATCGATTTAGAAAACGTATTAAAAATAAAAACTAACAACAATATCCGACGTATCGGAGTCAGACATGACTCCATTATCAAGGTTAAACTTTAATGGATAATTCGCAATTTAAATATAACGGGTGTTAGGTCAAAACAAAAACTTTTTCATATATGGAAATTAACTGTTAAACGATAATTGACACTAAGATATTTACAATTTTTTGTGCTAGAATACAAAAGGCGTATGGTTAAACAGTTAATTTCCATATATGAAAAAGTTTTTGTTTTGACCTAACGCCCATTATATTTAAATTGCGAATTATCCATCAAAAATTAACCTTGATAATGCAGTCATGTCTGACTCCAAAACGTCGGATATTGTTGTTACAGTAGTTTTTATTTTTAACTGATAAAAAGCTGAAACAAAAATTAAACCGGTTTAAAAAAAATAACTGGTTTGAAAAAAATGAACTAATTTAATAAAAATCTAAACCAAGGAACAAATTGAACCACAGCAAATACAACGCACAATAATAATTAATCACAAGATAATGTGATAGGATGTGGCTAATGTAACTAATATTAGAAAATAATCCTGAAATAACGCGCACTTTGACTGGCTGTAAATCTATTTTATATAACTGAACAGAAATCACGGAATGACGTCACGAAACGCAAGAAATGTGAAGTTATTTTCTAAAAGGAATAAAACAGTATTGCTTGTGCTTCTAGACAATAATATAAAACGCTATGAAAAGTAGAACACTCGAAAAGCAGAGAGAAAACTCGGCTTTGCCTCGTTTACCCTCAACACTTTTCTCGTGTTCTCCTACGTCATAGAATTTTATATTATTGTCTAGAAACACGCGCAATGCTGTTTTATTCCCTTGATAATCAATCCGTCTGTACATGACACTGCCCTGAGAGTTGTTTAGAGAAACAAAGACAACAGTCTGCTATCAAGAACGTGCTAACATAATGCGAGGGCCACAAGACAACAGTTTTTACAATTTACCAACCAAATACAAAAAAATATATAATATATGTTTGGTAGTCCTAGATACTTGCTGAATATGTTTTAACATAATTAAAAATTATTTTAAAATAATTAAAATAACTAGTTACTATTAGTTTTATGAATAATATAATGAACTCACTGCCGCAGCCAACAGGGCAGTATATCCTGTCTTGTCAGCAACATCCACATGTATACATCCACTTTGCAGCAATGATCGCACTTTAAAGGAATCACCCATTGCTGCATACCACAGCAGTTCCTGAGATGCCTGCTCCACTGATCCTTTGGCCCCCCTATTTCCCCGGATTCCCTCAAGAATGTCCAAATAAGGAAAAGTCTCTGGCATACCAAGAGGTAGTGTGTTTACATCAGGATTTTCTTGTTCAAAAACTGTGGGGGAGTTTCGAATGGTTTCCCATGCCGAGTTTGCTCGACGAACAACTTTTGACAAGTTACCTCCTGCATTCACATTATAGTCAGAATAATGTTGAAACAGAAAGGCACTTTCCATAACAGAACACAGTTTAATCAACTTCTCTCCTTGCCAGAGACCAACATCCTCAGTGCCGTTTGTGTATTTCATAACGCCAGGTCCATTACGTTCGTCCTCTTTGTAAATTCCCTACAAAAAATCACTCACTAAAGTTATAACTAAAATTTCTAACTAGTAAGTACCCATTTTAGAGGCTTGAAGTTAGCTACTAACACGTTTGTGCTATCTCTACTTGATGTTTCTCACCATAGCCCAAACCCATAAGCATTCACTTTTACTACTAATATCTAAAACTAACGACAGGTTCAAAACGAAGATTTTAAAATTTTATTCTAAAACTGTTCATGCAATTTACATTATGGAAGTTGATTGCCAGAAACTATCTGAAAAAAATTAAAATTTTTACTACGAGGGTTGAAGGGCATTGTCTGAACTACGGCTTATCACCAGGTGTTTTAAGAAGTTGTGCCTCAAGCATAAACAAGAGTTCTACATAATGTACTCTTAGAAAGCTTTGTAAAAATTAAAGTCAATCAATCTACACTTTCGCTTGGATTGGAAATGGTGATCAGTGGGACTGTTTGAGACAGTTGTTACGACTGGAAGATTTATGTAGGATAGTTAGAACAGCTACAACGATTAGGACCGAGGGACTGTTAGCGACAGTGTTACAAATGAGAGTTTGGATAGCTAACACAGTTGGAATGATGGGACTGGTATTGTTAGGAGCAGTTGTCAAAAATACAAGTAGGATAGTTGCAACAGCTTGAACGATTAGAACTGGGGGACTGCTGGCGACAGTGTTACAAATGAGATTTTGAAGAACTGAATAGTTGGAATGATTAGGACCATTACTTTTAGGGACAGTTGTTAAGAATAGAAGAGTTAGGATAGATAGAAAAGCTGGAATGATCGGGACTGGGGGACTGCTATAGTAACGATGTTACAAATGGAGTTTCGATAGCTGAAACATTTGGAATGATTGGAACAAGTACAGTACTGTAAGAGACAGTTGTAAAGAATAGAGGAGTTAGGATAGATGGAACAGCTTGGACGGTTAGGACTGGGGGATGGCTGACAACTAACTAGAAGAGTTAGGATGGCTGGAACTGCTAAGCAGTTGCTGATAGCTGTAACAAATGATAGGGTTAGAATAGAAGATGGAACGATTGGAACTGTTAGGGACAGTTGTAACAAATGGGAGAGTTAGGATAGCTGGAACGATTGGTATGTTTGGGGGTAGTTGCTACAAGTTAGACAGTTAAGATAAATAGAATAACTGGGACCTACTGGAGAAACTTGTTGCAAATGGAATGCTTGGGACTTTTATGGGCAGTTCTTAGATATGGGAGAGAAAGAAAGCTGGAAAAGCTAAGGTAAATTACAAAATTGAACAATTGGTACTGTTGGAGTCAAAATGTAGGGCAGTTGAATTTCATTTTCCTCTTTTAAACCATCTTTTCTACTTTTCACAAAAAATGAACCAATGACTCCCCTGATAACAAAAAAAATGTCTTGGCCACAAACCTCAAATATATTTCCACTAGCAAAGGTAAATATTCCAAAACCTTCCTTTCTATCATTTACAAAATGTCCTTCAAACTTAGTTCCATCTGGCCAAGTGTAGAGCCCTTTTCCACATCGCTTGTCTTTGTAGAAAGCCCCTTTATAGCACTGAAAATAATCAAGAGCTAGCGTTGAGTAAAAAAACTGATTCAAAGGCTTTTCTTAGGCTCTTTGCTTTACCAATACAAGCTTCTGGATATAAAAAACTTGCTTTTCCAATAACTGAATAGTTTTTTTTTTCTTCCAAAATTAACTCAACTTTTATTTTGTATTTTATGGCATAGTAACGTGAAAGTCAGGTTCTGCTTGGGGTTAACCTGCAAAACGTTATTATTTCATCATCAAAGAAACTAAAGCATCCAATCCATTTTCCATTTCCATTCCATTTCTTTATTTATTTATTATAATAAGGTTACAGTCAGGTGTCCCCTGCAAATAGCAAAGCTAATCACGGCAGGGGACACGGACGTGTTTACATATTAATTATAAACTGACAACAGAAAGGAAGACTCGCTTTAAAAATTAGTTAGAAATGAAAATGAGAAAAGAAAATGAGAAAAACATACTCGAGCAGTAATCACATCTTTAAAACTTCTTTCTTCCATTCCAGCTTTCAACAGCACAAAAACTAGAGGTGAAGCTACACAATGTAAGCTCTATCTACTCCACTAGCCACCACATTTTAAACAATTAGAAAAAGCTACTACAAAAAAAATTGATAGAACCATATAGAAAATGCTAATACAAAAATAACAATTCAAATTTAAATGTCAAATTTAATACATGTTATTGTGATGGTACAAAGATGATTCTTACATGTTTTGATTTTTATCTCGAAATATCACAGTTTGACAAGTTCTTAAAATAATTAATGGTTCATGCAAAATAGATGCTTATCTACAGTGTAATTAATGTACCCTCAAAGATGCCTCTTGGAATGGTGTTTCAGCAACGACTCCACAACAGCATTAAAAGTAATGTTTTAAATACAGCAAGTCTAATAAAATCTTGCATTTAGTTTCAAAGTTTGACGCAGTGTATTAAACAGGTTGGTTCAATCATGTATTTAAGCAAAATATGATGTGAGCCAATAGATGTGTTTAAAACATATGGCAAGCTCTTCAACCCCAGGTATCTGCAGGACGTCATCAAGGTCAAAGAGACTGTAATCAGAGATCTCCTTTTTCTGGACAACTGCACCCTCAATGCCAAAAAAGAGCAAGAGATGCAACTGGAGATGAACAGATTCTCATTCGCCTACAACAACTTCGACCTCACTATCAGTACCAAAAAGACCAAGGTGATGTTTCAACCTGCCCCAGGATACCCATACCAAGAGCCAAACATCACAGTGAACAAGACTCCAAGCCATGACAAATTCACTTACCCCGGTAGTACACTCTCATGGTCTGCAAATATTGATGCCGAAGTGACCAACAGGGTTGCCAAGGCAAGTACCACATTTGGCAGACTCAAGAAGACGGAGTGGGAATGCAGAGGTGTCTCACGGGATACCAAAATCAAAGTCAAAAGAGCAGGTTCTAGAGAAAGCAGAACTCCCAAGTGTCATCACCACCTTGTGCAAGGCTCAAACACGATGGGCAGGACATGTCCCCCAGATGCAGGATTCAAAGATCCCAAAGTATTTGACGTTCGGCAAGCTGAGCCAGAGCAAAAAGACAGTAGGAGGCCAGTGCAAGTGCTACAAAGACTCCCTCAAAGTCTACCCAAAAGACTTCAACACTGACTTTGCAACATGGAAGAGCACAGCCACCGATAGATTAGCCTGGCGAAGCCTGATCCACAAGGGAGCCGGGCACTCAGAAGCTCAAAGAATAGACATTGCCAAGGAGAAATGCAGGACGTGAAAGGAACGAGCTAAAAATGCAGCCAGTATGCAACTCCACCCACTGGTGCCAAACCTGTGGGAGAGGCTTTCACACTCATATTGGCCTTATCAGCCACCCACGGATACATTGCTCCACTACCTAAACCATTTACTGTCATGGTCTTACTCGACTACAAGTGACCAACAACAGTTCAAATTGCTTTATTTGCACGACCTCAATAATTTACAGGTATTGCTAAAGCGTGTCTTTTTTATTTTTAACATTAACAAAACAAAAGTGCAAAACAATATTAAAACAGATTACAAGTGAATGTAAATTTGTAAACTACAATATACTAATCAAAATCAATGGTATAACTGTGGATGTAAATCTGTAAACTACAATATACTAATCAAAGTCAATGGTATAACTATTAAAAACATTGTTGACTATTAATTGAACTTATCATTGTTTTGATAAAACTTGTATAGTGTTTTCCCGTGATTTCTGTACAGTATAAATACTACGAGATAATTAATAACTTTGTCGTTATTAGTGGACAGCAACGTATGAATATTGTTCAGGTTAAGCTGAGTGTTTGTACTTTTAACATTAGCTAAAAGCAGATTCTGTAAACTGTCATATAATTTACACTTTGTAAGCATGTGCTCTTTGTTTTCAATCACATTTAGAGGGCAAAATAGACATAACCTATCATTAACCGCAGTTTTGGTGCATCGACCTGCTTCAATAGCTAGGTTGTGATTGCTTATTCTAAACTTAATAAAATTTCTCCTTTTATCAAATGACCGAACTATGTCTAGATAGGGTTCAGGGTCATAACTGATTTTGAATTCTCGATAAAACTCCAGTTTTCTTGAGTGCTTAACTGAGTTATTCCAAAACTTTATATATTCTTCTTTCATTGTATAAATATATTTGGCAAGATCTGGATTGGAAAATTGAGTTGTTAGATTGTTTCGAATATTAATATTGCAAAACTTTAAAATATCATGAAATTTGGAATAACTTCTTCTTCCTTTGCTCATGTAAAGATTTTGAAATAAGAAACGCTTGTTTTGCAATGGCTGTAGTAGGTAGATCTAACAAGTGATTCCAGTAACCTAGGATTAATTTATCAATGAAAATTTTTACAGGGAATCTACCTAATTCAGCCCTGCAAGCGAAGTTTGATTTTTTTTTTGTTCACACCTATATTTGCAGAATCTAAAATGAACTTTTTCGGTGAGTTCTCTATCCCACGAGATAAAGTTTTGTGTCAAATAGGCTCCCCAAACTTCACTGCCGTACGTCAATATAGGTGAGATTAGAGTGTCAAATAACTTACTTGCTTGTTTCGGTTTAAGTTTTTTGAAATCTATAGTCTTAGTCACTTTAAAAAGTGCATTAAATGCTTTTTGTTTTGTTATGTTTTTATGACTTTGAAAGTTTCCTGTGGCTGAGATCCAAGTAAGTGAATTCCTGTATAATTTCAAGGGGTTGATTATTTAAATCAAATTTAATGTCAACTGAAATTTTTAATATTTTTTCTTTTAAAAATTAAGACTTTTGACTTTTTATGATTTACTGTTAGGTGCCACAACTCGAAAAAGCCGAAACTATGTTAATGCAGTTTTGAAGACCTTCTCTTGATTTAGAAATCAAAACAAGATCATCTGCATATAACATTGTCGGTAATTTTTCACCATTAGGCAAAATGAATGGATCGGTTTGGTGTGCGGTTGATAGAGATTTCGGCAAGTCGTTTAAAAATAAATTAAATAACAAAGGGCTTAGGATGCAGCCAACGCGTAATATCAATAGCCAACGCGTTTGGACAGTATTCACTGCCATTGGCAGTGCATCTCATTACAGATTGGTAAGTTACTGAATATCTGGAGAGAAATTAGCGTAAAGAAAACAAAAACAACTAAGCTTAACTTGGCTATTTAAATTGGGTTTTCATCTTTGATATAAATAGCTTCTTTTATCTTTTGCGCGAATTCCATCGTGGCAGAATCCGAAAAATTACCAGGTTTTTTTAGCTGCTGAATAAAAACTGAAGCCATTTAGTTTTTTCGACAGTACGGGGGTTTCGCTGCCGCCTTTTTTTCGAAAAATTCTTCCAATTCTCCTCGGACAGAGATTGTCCCATGGTTAATTGCAACGAAAATGTTAAGAGACCATTTCCTTTTTCAGCTACGCACACAGTTTGGCGATATGGTGATGTACTTCCCGTTGGATACCACAGAATACAAAACAGCATTCAAGACCTCTGATTGGCTGTATTTTTTAAGGCATAGGATAAATATAGATTCACAGCAATGAACCCTCTGTAGGGTTAAAAAGCTTGGCTAGAAAGTATCACATAAAATTTACAATTTAAGTATCGCAATATAGCTATTTTTTGGATCCATATCAAAACCAAAGAAGCCAAGGAAACGAGAAAATGTCAATCGGCAAGGAATGATACTAAAAGATTTAATTGAAAATACATGTGGTATATGTAGTATGGTGTGGTTTCAGTTAAAACTCGGTAACTTCTTCGTCAAGTAAAAACTAGCATCAAGAAACTAAAAAAAATCACACTTTTTCAATTATTCACACGAAACGTGATACGAGTATTAACAAACTGGAATCCGTCTGTATCAAGTTATTTAATTAATTCAGCGACAATATACCTCATACGTTTCTAAATGCATTTATTATTGAGTCGGTGGGGGATGGATGGCGATTCCAAAAACAAGAAAGTATAAACACGCCATAATATATATTCGTCTTGCAGCATTCTTTCTTCTTATAGGAGATGTAGCGAGAACGTCGAAGTAGTTCAATAAATCCAAATGATTTTTGTTCAAGTAGAACATGGTTCAATACACTAACACGATCTTTTTTAATGGAAACAAACTTTAAAACAGGAAAAATAAATCGGAACATTTTTTGCCACCATTAAATTATTCATTTGTATGCACGAACTTCTTGCGAGGTACTCTAACACGATACAAATGAACTACTGTTATGTTATAAATGGTAATTACGCTTCCACTAGTCCTATACCAGTAGAAAGACATGGTTGAAGCTGATTGTTTGTAAGTGATTGCAGAAGTGAGCTTGGAGAGATGTATTTAATTCAGGTTGTATTTGTGTTGAAGACGATTAGAAGTGAGTTTTTGAAGTGGAGAAACGAAGCGTGCCTTAACATCACAGTAAACATTATTCCTTTTATTTCAGCATTATATACTGTTAATAATTTCAAATGAACCCCAAACCAATGCAACTGGATAACACCTATTTGACAAAGTAACTAGAGAACAGAAATCAGTGGAAGAGTTCGGCAATGTTTGAATCAAATCTTCTACTTGTTAACAAAATGACCTATTGTGGGAACTGCGACAGGTCCAGCGTAAACACTTGGCTCACAGTGCAATCCTCGTCCGCCTGTACGTAGCAAAACACAAACATTACCAAACACAGAATCATCCAAAAGAGAAAAGGACAACTAACACTAAAGGACTACTCAATGACAAAAACCAGTATTTGATAACCACTACAGTAGCGAAGAATAAGCAACAGTGTCAAGTTATCGGAAGGTTTTCAAAAACTAAAACACCTTTGCTGTAATACACTAAACTAACCTTTGTTGTAATTCCTTAAACTAACATTTGCTGTAATACACTAAACTAATCTTTGCTGTAATATACTAAACTAACCTTTGTTGTAATACACTAAACAAACCTTTGTTGTAATACACTAAACAAACCTTTGTTGTAATACACTAAACTAACCTTTGCTGTAATCCCAATGAGTGCGTCAGCTCTGGTGTAGAATTCCTCTTTCAACGATATAACAATGCACTGGAACTCCTCTCGAGTTTTGTTGATAATAAAATTAGCAACCTTGAAATAAAGATACCTCAACTTGGATAAATGACTCGTAGTTCTGTTTTAAGAGGTTGTCTCTGTAAATTCCTCAGGGTCACTCAGGATCAAAATTTAGATTTCACTATTCGTTTGGCCATCGCAAGCACCTTATGAGGTACCAAAATGGTAATTAGAATGAAGAATTGTTGATTTTGAAAATAATGACCGCAAATGCATGGAGCTTGGGGACCCCGAAAATTAAGCAAGGCACACCTTCTCGGTAAAAAGAGACTTTCAAAAAGATCTAACTGAACCTATGGTATCATTGTATAACCCAATCCTTTTTAGGTGGTAGGTAGCAGCTTTTCACACCTTCAATATTTCCTGTTCCGCATACTCTGACGCAGTTCGGAGGTATCGACATAAGTTACTTCAGCGGATCATACTAGTCAACTTGCACTGATTTGGGAGGTGAGTTTTTATATAGTTTGTATAATTTCATTTGACTCCATGCGGAAAAAGTAGTGTGACCTTTTGTTGTCTTTATGTGGTCACACTAAAGATCCGCTTTGTACAAGAAATAGTTATGTCAAGGACATGTCAATTTTTCAGAGCCTCCGAGCCCCATTCCATTCATTTACTGTTGACATCTTCTTAACAAATCGATATTTATTCATTCTAATTACTATTTCGGTACTTACTAAACGTGCTTACAATGACCAATAGAAAAGCAAAATTTATATTTTAAAGCGCAATTACCCTGAAAAATCACAGAGATAGTCTCTTATGTTACTTAACGTTATTTTGTTAATTGGAATAGCTTGATTAAACTAAATTCAACGAACCAGATAATTCAGTTTATTTATGCCTTATGGTGAATATTAAGTCTTAGTTGTCGAGTGAACCTGATATATTTCGACTATTTAAAGGTAATTCTAACAATAACCAGCGGAGTCAAAAGGACAAAGCTTTATGTCCTTACTAAGCTTTATACACCTGTGTAGTATTTGCATTATGAATAAAGGATGCTTCTCATTAGCAATTAGAATACGAGCTCTACATTTCTGTTGCCATCGATTGGTATCCCTCGTCATTCTATCGACTGGCGATAGAAATTGAGAGCGAGTATTCTAATTGTTTTAGTAGAAATTTCTAAAGAAGAAACAAAAGAACAACAAATACTCTTTTTGGTAAACAATTATTGAACTTATTCAAACAACCAATCCTGATGATACACCAGCGACTATCGAGTGAAAAATGTTAAATTATACTTCAAAATTCTTTTTTCCTTACCTTTGATATTTTTAGATCATATGTTTTTGCTATTTTAGTTTAAGAGCGTTTAAATCCTCTTCCGAAACGTCTTCTGAAAAGCGGGAAAAGGCCGCCATATTGAATTACTTGTTTTCATCCCGCAGACGCTATCACCTGATAGATAGTGAGTACGGTAACCAATCAAATTGCAGTATTTGCGATAGATAGTGAGTAGATTTCTACTAACATGCATTGTAATAACCGTTAAACCTACAAAAAATATTGATGAGCCAGAGGGTATAATTTTATAAGCCGCCACGGACAGTTCTTTTGGCTTTACTAAACTTTGTCAGCATGGCAGAGAGAACCTAGTCGCAATGATGCAGCATAATATGGCAGAATAAGATACCAGCATGCTAGAGCTGGCTCACTATTATTTACAACAGGTTTAAGTGGAAACGCCTGGTACCATTTAACATGGTGCATAAATAATGGTTGTCTATCCTTTAATAGTAGCTGCTGTACTTATCGTTCAAGCCAAATTACACAGGCATTAACACTTAAATTGCCATTTATATTTGTTTTGTATTATTTTTCTGTGCTGTTGCATCAATCCTAAGTTGTATTATGTAGTAAACATTACATTATAAAATGTTAAAAGCTTAGCATGATAGGATTAAACTAGGATAGAATATATTATCACTAAAATAATAAAAATATGATTTTCAATAGAGGCCTAAAGCTACTGTTAAAGGTTGTTAAAATTTTTGGTTAAAAGTTCTACAATCAATGTTCCGAGCTTTCGCCAGTCTACAGCATCAACAGAACCCTGATGATCTCACAAAAAAACAAACTACTGACAAGTTCTGTTATCATATAGTATATCTATTACGTAAAATTACTTAATAGGTGATTATGGAGTTTCCGGTGTGTCATTGGTGGAGGCTCACATATCATGCCAGCTATAACCACCTTAAGCGAGGTGATTATAGTGGGTGAGAAAACAAACTTTTAAAATGGCTGCCTCATATTTTGTGGATGTTTTCATTTTTTTGGAGATGGCTATTTTTTCTTTTTGATAATCACCTGAGTAAAATATTTTATTAAAATTCAAACAATTATTCGTCTCAGACTCAGTGAATGTCTGGGTGGTGCATATTCCCCCTTGACAAAATATTCACCTGGTATTCACTTTGCCTTCGGTGAATAATTGTTAAATATTACACAGTTAGAACTGGTTCTGTACAAAATGCAGAGTTCATACATCACAGCTATGAAGATTAATAGAGTGAAGTCTTGGACAGCCTTTCGTTAAATGTTGCATACCATCATCAGTCACCTGCAAAAAAACAATTTTTCATCAGTTCCTAGGACCAGATTGCAGGCTAGGAGTAGACGCAAGTGTGTGTCCCAAAGTGTCATAAAGAGATAAATGATTGCAATGGAATGGGAAGGGCAGGTAAGGATGGATATCCATTCTTATTGCAGCAATCCATCAAAATCCTCCAACCTGCTAAATGTTCAATGAAGAAATAAAACATGCTCTTCATGCCTTCATTGCCTGGTGAAAACCAAGGTGAACATTTGAAAGAATTCGAGAGCAGATGGGGGAAAACCCTAGAAGCAGTCAAGGGTTTTCACTTGCTCAAGAATTCTCACAAACTTTGCCAAGGTTTTCACCAGGCTATGAAGGCACGAAGAACATGTTTTATTTCTTTTATAAAATTGGTATTTTCCATGTTAACAAAGAGAAGACGATATATGAAGTGCATTGGTATACTTTAATTCATTTCACCAAACTGTAAATTCTTACAATGTAGAGACAGCCAACCATATTGTTCAGTTTGACATTTCCGCGCTTCATAGCACTATAAAAACACACCTGCAGAGGCTTTAATTTAATGCTCCTTTTGAAACCACAGTGGCAAATTTAGTTGCAAATTTAAAACAAGATTATTTTAACAGCAGTTAAAGGCATTTATGAAAAAGTTTTGTTTTTGAGGGAGTTTGGGGACTGGGTCTAGAATTTGGAAGTTACCCCCATTCCTTTTCAAAATTTCTGCATTCATCCCTGAAAACAATAGGTGAACTCACTGTTGATGCTCATAAAAACTGCTTTTATATCTTGCTGATCAGATGATACACAATATAACTAATTATGTAAAACTAAGTAGGTTTCAGTTTGTGTATTAAACAAAATAAAAAATATATAATTCCTCAGCTCTAGAGAACAAGTATTAAGTAAAAAGTATCAAGAAACTCATACCAGAGGGCAACCCTTAGCACTGAAGTCTCGCAGAAGAGCACACCCTTGTCCTATCAACTTCAGTCCATGTGATGAGATTTGATGGCACCATGATACATTTAAATGATGTAGCTTCAAACAGCCTTTACTGTCGTGGAACAAATAATTTTTAGATGATATTAATAAAAGTGAATCTTAAAAGTCTGCATAAAAGGACCACCATCTATCTCTTGTTAATGCCTCGCTAGCTGAACTAGAGACAAAGTTTACATGATACAGTTGACTGGACTTTCTCATAACAGTAGCAAATAATCTTCAACAATCACTGAATGCTAATCATCAATAACAACAACTTTGGGCAATGGTTTGGAGAAATAAATACTAACTTCTGTCTTCTTTTTACAAACCAATAATACT
>JANCMA020003026.1:0-17764 GCA_024336925.2 Zoanthus solanderi
AATATATCTTACAGGTTATAGTCAATATCAAACTTCATTTTGGAAATTTCCAATTTGAATTTACTTAATTCATGAATCAATCTCACGTTGCTAGGGAAAGAATTCCATAACTTACTGCCCTGATAAGCGAAAGAATGAAGACCATAACTGGTGGTGTTTACTCTTGGTACTATAAGAATATTATCGCCCCGTAAATTAATGCTACAACTGCGTAATGTAAATAACTTAGAAATATATTCAGGAACCAGTCCATGAAAAAAAAATTGTAACAAAGGATAAAACTAGGGAGATTAAGTACACAAGTAAAAACGCGGAGATGTGCTTAAATTGGGAACAGGAAGGGAAAAGGAAGACTAGTCGACTAAGAGAGATATAACAAAGTTAAAAGAGAGAAACCTGAATTGGGGTTTATGAAATTGGCAAGGCGCAATGTGACCACTTGAAGAGTCCGGTAAAGTGGCTTGTGTCATGTAAATAACTTAATGTAAATATATTCAGGAACCAGTCCATGAAAAGCCTCAAATACAATTGTTAAAATATTTCCGTGACTTGCTTTTCCGTTAAGGTTGAGCCGGCTTTCCACCCTCAAGAGATTGTTATAACAAGTACCAGCTTTCTCATAGGGGAAAAACTGCGATTTAACAAGCTTTAAATCTAAAACAGAAGCTAAATTAACGAACAAATAATAAAGTTCTTACTCAGCCCATGCAGATCGTACCATATTAAGAAAAAAAGCCTACCCAACCTCAAATGTGACTCTTATCTCTCTCAAACATATTAGTAACAAAACTGTTTACCTGGGTGAGCGCTTCGTCGCATTTTCTACATTATCTATGAGGGAACTCCAAAAATTTGCTTCTTTCTTCCTGTCACTCTACAAATAAGCAGAAAATAGGTACTTGTCAACAATACTTCCCAGCAACATAAACATTAAATTAACATTTACACTTTTTAAGATAAACAGGTTTTTCCTCACCAATGACCTTCCTAAAGGACTTCGCTCGCAAGTTGTCTATAAGTTTGTTTGTGCTGGCTATGACGTCGGGTAATATTGGCAAGACTTTTTAAAATGTGAAAAAGAACTAGCATCCGCGCAGGGATAAGAGATAGCACAATCACCAGCCAAAGTTAGTAGAGTCGACTTGTTAGGAAACTTGATGACTTTATATGTTTTTGTTCTCGTTTTTCCTGTATGAGGATGCACAAATAACACTGAAAACGTTTTGAGTTGTAAATGAGCAAACGGCAAATTAGCTAATGAAGCATTGCCCCTAGATCAAAAAATCCTAATCGTTACTGTGCACACAATATGAAACAAAGAAACATTGTAATCTTCTTTGAGTTTGTTAAATTTCCTAACCAGTCAACTCTGACAACTTTGCACTAACATACCGCGAGAGGTGCTCGTAGTAGAGAGTGTCTACAATTATAAATGAAGCGAGTAATAGTGTTACGGTCAAAGAAACGCTCACAAAGAATCAAGGATATAGCCCTCGCTAAACTATTGTATTACACTAAATTTAACTCCATCAATCATTACAGCAACGTATCAAGAAATAGGATTGCATTTTCGCAAGATATAGTTAACGCTTTCTCTGCACATTCATTTCCAAATAAGGAAAAAAGCCTTACATGGAAAAACGCTTATTCAAAGGAAAACAAAGCAACAAGCGGCGGCAAGATTCAAAAACCATTCATCTGAGAATTTGAAATGCAAATCTGTGTCTCATCAAACGGTAGCGCTTCAGTCAAACACGAAGTCTATTCAGTTTGCCAAACGTAACCATAACAATGGCCATTTCTTGATATGTAGTAAAAGCGCAACGCTTGTGGGATGTAGCTATAAAGATGAACTCAAGTATAGATAGCACAAACGTGCTAGTAGCTAACTTGAAGCTACGATATTGTGCACTATGGCCACGTTAGTAGCGGGCTTTACCCCTTTAAACTACCATAAAAATAGTGAGCCTGATTGCTAGCAGCCATGGACAGCTGTTTCGTGTAGTAGAACGCCAGGGCTTACCCTTGAGTAGGCTGGCTACCTTCGCTAGATCTCATTAGCTGTTATAAATGGAATGCTGCGTTGGTGTTTCCGTAGTTATAACATAGAGGGCAAAATTACTCGGTGCTGATTGGCGCACGAGGGAGGGCTTTTTTCTTTATTTGAGGGCAAAATTACTTGGTGCTGATTGGCGCACGAGGGAGGGCTTTTTTCTTTATTTGAGGGCAAAGTTACTTGGTGCTGATTGGTCGCTGGTTTGCAAAATATGTTGTTTAGGCAACAATGGCTTCGCGGTTTGCCAAAGTTGATGAAAACGGAATTATAAATTTAAATTTGTTTGTTCTCTCTTTTCATGGCTAAATTTTCTTGCCTGAAAGCCGTTGAATAAATTTGCATATTAAAACTTGATTTGCATACAATGCTATGCTACTTGTCTTGATTAGATTGGTTTAGAAGAAAGCGAGCGAAGAATTTTGCCGTCGATGTCATAAACATGTAATCGCATGGGTCCTCGCAAAATTAAGTATTAATTTCGTATGTGTAAAAAATTGAAAACACACGTGAAATTAATCCTTAATTTTACTCGGCTCCATGCGATTATACTAATAAGCAAATCTTTTATTTACTGGTGGTAGATAGGCAAAGCAGATTTTTTGCGATTGCAAATAATATTTTTTGCGTATGTACGATCGCGTATTTAGTTGTTCCAATTGTTTTGGTTTTGTTACAAGTAAACAAATGTTAAGTTTTTGAATGTTTTGTACCAGATGCAACTACAAGCTTGACAACTGTCTCAAATAAAAATCCTCTTGGAGGACGCTTGATTACTGAAAAAAAATCATAGCACTTGTCCCGAAGACCAATATTTACTTTTATCGTGAAAGGTATTCAAAATTTTCCTCGAAGATAAATCATTGACGTTTTTAAAATAACTCCTTCGCAAAACGTCGTCATGTTTGTGTGGGATACCTGTAATGTCTCTTACCAATGCTATCACCGTATCGACTTTGTTAAAAGCTAGCTCAACATTCAGAAGCTGGACGAAGTTTGTCCCAATAAGTGGAACAAGTCATCAACAGCAATCAGGGTAGATGAGAACTATCGAAAACCACGGGCAACCCAAGCTCAGTTTGGGTGGTAAAATTAGTAACGACATTTTCAAAATTTTATAAGATTTGTATGAGAAATTCTAATTTTTGCCTTCGAATGTAAAGAATCGATCAAATTGTAAAATGATTTGGAAATAAATATACCTTGAAGCTTAAAAGTTGTTTTATGTTGTTTTTTTCCGCCATGCAGAGAACGGGTTTTGGGTTCTTGCAAGTGCTTTGTAGGTAACTACTTTCTTACTACGTTCATTTTGATTAGCGATGGAACCATCACAGCTACGGTGGCTAAAGAAACTATTCTACTTTTTCTGTTTATGGAGAAAGAAGGGTTTCGGAAGGTGAGTGAAAGATTTTTGGTGGGATTTTGTTCTGCCGGTTTGACAGTTGACTGTTTCAAGTTTCCTGCCATTTTATTTTTTATAGTAGTTACCTACAAACCACTCGCAAGAAACCAAAACCTGTTCTCTGGCGGAAAAAAACAACATCAAACAACTTTTAAGCTCCAAGGTATGTGTTTCATAAATCCACAGCTACTGTTGCATGTATCCCACACATGTAACCTTTGGCTACCTATTTTTACATTTCGCAAAGGTGGAACAAGATATTTTGTGAATCTTCAAAAGTGGATTGATCGCAACTTCGTCATCATAATGGCTTCATTGATGTCAGATTTATTATTAATTTCAAAATGCTCATTTTTCTAGTCAAAATCTTTCAGTAATTGCCAAAAATTCTAACAGGTTCCTTGCACAAAAAATAAATTTTGGCACCTTTGACAAAGGATGTGCCTGGTAATACGAAAAAAGGAAGGGAAAAACTATCATTTTCACTGACCGAGGTTACGCCCTGCAATGTGTGCGATGTACATGGGGACTGAAAACGAGTCTGCAGTATCAAACATTTGACCAGTGTTTTCGTAAGAAATTCGCAGATGCAATTTCATTTTATAACTAGCTTTTATTCAATCAATCTCAATATTCGACGAAATGGAAACAATTATTCAGTTTAAGAATGAAATTTTTCTTAATTTAAACACGAAAATTGATTAACAGAAGGAAATCGAGACTCGGATGTTTTCGGCGACTTGCCTTCGTAAGCCGATTACTTCCCGAAAAGTGACAGACTTTAACACTTGATGGCATAGTGTGTGACTGACTTTAAAGCCAAAAAAACAAACCTAGTTTAAAACTGGGTTCCCACAGGTAGCCCAGTAATAACCATAAAAACACTGAAAATCTGCTTTCTCGTCTTTATTGAAACTTTTCATTTTGGCCTGATAGTCCTTTTCTTTGTTCCGTGTATTCTTCGAATAAAGCTGAATAATTTTATAACGGTGCTAGAAATCTAATTTTTTGCCTTTGAACCTTGACGGAATTTGCCTTGTTTTTGGTGTACGTTCATATGACGCTTCAAGTTTCCTGATTGGCTAAACCTGGTGTGACACACGTGACACATATAAGGGCGCTCACCCGTATGTACCCGGATGTGTTTGTTTAGAGTTGAGCTGTCGGCAAAACCGCGACCACAGATTTTGCATTGGTAAGGCCTTTCTCCAGAGTGAGTGCGCATGTGCGTGGTGACTGAGGAAGACTGCGCAAACCTGTTATAGGGAAAGAAAATAATCGATCGATTACTAAACTATACAAGCTCTTATCAATTGGTTCAAAGGGTTAGAATGGATAAAATCAATCATTTATTTTCTTAAAAGACAATAAAATAGGTCCCTTTAGTTTCAGCATTATAGTTCAGGAGTTAGAATGAATAACAAGAATCGTTTTTACCCTTCAAGACAAACAAAACGAATGATCACTTTTCGATCAACTAGTGCAAAAGTTAGAATGAATAACACCAACTATTTCTACATTTCAAGACAAACAAAATGAATGGTCACTTAAAAGGGTTTCATCATCTGGTTTAAAAGTTAGAGTGAATAACACCAATCATTTCTACTCTTCAAGACAAAGAAAATGAATGGTCACTTTATAGGGTTTCATCAACTGGTTCAAAAGTTAGAATGGATAACACCAAGCATTTCTACTCATCAAGACAAACAAAATGTCGCTTTTAAGTAATGGTAAAAGCGCAATGCTTTATAGGGTTTTATCAACTGATAGAAAAGAAAATTAAGTAAGATGCTTAAAATTTACCTACCTTCGTTTACAAACTTTACATTGAAAAGGCTTTTCCCCAGTGTGAGTACGGAAGTGAGCCTTCAAGTTTGCTTGTTGCGAAAACAGCTTGCCACAATCTTCGCATTTATATCCTTTCTCGCTAAAATGCAGTTTAAGGTGTGTTTTCAGGGCTGATAAACGGCCGTAGGTCTTTTTGCAGAATTTGCACTGGTGTTGTGTTATTGCAGAAGTCGCTACTTTCTCGCCATCACCGCTCTGCAGGTCACTAAAAGTAGGTAGATTACACTCCAACTCGTTTTTGGTAGAAGACAGGCTGCTATCAGACAAAACTAGGAACGAAATAGAAAATATTTCTTCACAAAAAAGCAATTACTTTTAAACATGTTGTCTTTTTGTTGTTCGCATTTTGGCAGTATGCTAGATTGTAACTGCAGCTTTATTGCGGCAGTTACAAATATTTTCAACTAGACCCCGCTTCAATCCCCGACTCTCTCGAGATTTGTGTGACCTACTGTTCCGCCAAACCTTTACTCAGCTTTTCATTCTTACGAGGTCTGTAAATAGAAATTACCAGGCCAGCTTCTTCTAGGAGCTAATCTACAACTGATTGTTCCGTCTAGGGAAAACTAAAGACTATCATCCGTTTAACACAACAGAAACCGGAGATTAGCGCCGGCTCGAGCTTAACCCACAGGCGGCCAATTTAAACAGTTTTTAAAAAAGCTACGTCATACACACTTTCCAGCGGTCGCTCGTGACTGAGTTTTCCACCAGTTTTTTTGTTTTTTTTTTGTTTTTTGTGACAGATAGTCTCCAAAATACACAATAAAAACAATAAAGTAAATGTATTTTGCTTACCTTGTGTAAATTGTGTTATTTGTCTTCATTTAGATGAAAACTTATGTGGAGTTCGAGACGTTCTTTGTCGTGCATTCTTCATGCGGCCTCGTGCTACTACATAAAAAATGAAAAGGCGTGTAACTCCATTCGCTTGCTGGACAGAGTTACCCACAGAAAACGGCCAAAATCTCCCATTTCTACGCATCGTATGGCAACCATTTTCACAGACCTAACTCCTAAGATATTTGACCACATTCGCTTGGTAAATCGTCCAGATCCAATACATTTTACAGTTTGTACTACCTTATCTGTACATTAGAAAATTATTGTCGAACTGATTTTGGTTTTTGCCATATGATTCGGACAGATACAAACGTTGTTTTTGGCACGTGACAAGCCAAAATGAAAATAGTTGCTATAGATGCGTAGAAATGGGAGATTTTGGCCGTTTTCTGTTGGTGACTCTGTGAGCACGCAAACGAAGTTAATTTTTATGTAGTAGTACGAGGCCGCATGAAGAGTGCACAACAAAATCCGTCCCAAAAAACCGTCTAAGTTTTCATCTGGTTATACCTAATTGTGGCGTATCCTTGATCCAGAGAGTATTCATTCTTGGTTGGACGCCATATTCACTGACCATTGGGGGTGGTGAGAAGGTCCAAGTACTCTGGCAGGTAGAGTTTGCTCTAAACAGTGCCGAATTCTTCATCGAAAGCAATATATCCGCAGCGATGAAATACGAGTCGGAAAGATCTGGATCCAGAATTCTATACAAAAAGATGAGCGTTAGTTTTTACTTGTTTAATCTCATTTAAAGTTCAATTAACTTTCTTCAATTACAAATCTTGATTTTTATTGAGTGCAAGTAAATCTGATTAGATAACAGAAGTAAAAACAAAATGGAGACGACCATCGGACAACCACCTCGATAGCAACGACGATCACGACTATAACCACGATAAGGTCCACGATGACACGAATATGACCACAATAATGACAGCATTAGCAACAATAACTTCCACGCCCTTAACAACGATAAAAACAAGGTCGACGGCAACAATTGCCACCATAAAAATGCAATTACAACGATCATAACCATGATAACTAAAAAGATATCGTCAATAGAAAAGACTGCGTCTATGGAAATGTCAACGATAAGAACGACCACGAATAAAACTACAACAACGATAACGACCATAACGATAACGATAACGATAAAGACCACGACCATGATAGCAATGACAAAACCATGCATAATCTTATGACAACAATGGCAAAAACCATGACATCACCATAACAATAATGGCAAATTCGACCATTACAATGGCTACAACGACAAAGAGCACGATAATGCCATGAATACAACGACAAAGACCACGATAATGACCCTGAATACAACGACAAAAATTACGATAATGACCATGAATACAACGACAAAGACCACGATAATATCCATGAATACAACGACAAAGATCACGACAATGACCATGAATACAACGACAAAGACCACGGTAATGACCCTGAATACAACGACAAAGAAAACGATAATGACCATGAATACAACGACAAAGAAAACGATAATGACCATGAATACAACGACAAAGATCACGACAATGACCATGAATACAACGACAAAGACCACGATAATGACCATGAATACAACGACAAAGACCACGGTAATGACCATGAATACAACGACAAAGATTTTTAATATTAAAAATCCCAATAGTAATAGTAATGATCTTAATGATAAATATAATAACGCGAAAGAAAAAAAATTCAACCGCTCTTTTTTGTTCTTATCGTATTCATTATCTTTTCAAAGCACAAAATGAAATTTTTTGTTAAAAATGAAATAGAAAGTAAGCAGTTTCAATTTTCAGAGTCATGCAAACGGTAAACTCTGTTTTAAGTAATGCTGTAGTTAAAAATTGAAGCATTGGAGCTACAAAATGTTAGTAAAAATATTGGAGGAATAAATCAAATAACTGTAACAGCTCTTATTAATATACTTCAAACAAAACCATTACGGTTAACAAAATTGAAATAATCGGAAAGCGAAGTGATAACTTCTGTTTAGCTCTAACTTCTACTTTTATGCAAGGGTGTTTATAAAATCACGGTAACAATAACGAAACATTTATTTCAAATCAATTCCGTAACTACAAGATAAAGGAGCAGCTGTGTCAGCTTATTTAGTTCTGGTGAACAACGTATTTTTGTTTTAACTGCGTTTCGTTTACTTGGTTATAGTCCGCAGTGTATTTATCTTTTTTCAAAATAGTTTGTCAAAGCTATTAAATGAAAGATAAACTAGGTTTTGAAGAAATTGAAACCAAAAACACTACGGTACTTGAAGGCTTGTTCAGACCTCATGCCAGGCTAGGATTCTTGGCTTGGTGGTCAAACAATTCGCTCTGACAATCAGAGCAAAGTTACAGTAAAAGGTTGCATGCTTTCAAAATATTGTAGTAACACTTACAGACAAGTACATACAGAGAAAAATTGAAAAACGACGGCTAAAAATCGAATGTGTTTGGAATTGATTCTAAAAAAAAATTAAACTCAGCTTTCTCCTTCTAAAATACCTTAACGAGGAACTCAAACGGGGTTGTGCAAAGCTTTGGGACATTCGAAAGTACCTCTAGCTCTTTTTTGTTGTTCAACAGAAGAACTTGGAACCAAATTATCTCAGTTGACCTTTGATGCCATTTCCAAAGAAATAATGACAGGCGAGTCTAAACTCGAAGCTTTTTCTCTGTGAAGATGATTTAAATATAAATATATTTCGCGTTTTCAGATGTTCAGAGTTTTCGATGTTTGGATAAAAATTTTACATTAGCATTTTTGCGTTGTCCGGTTTCATATCGTTTGCTTTGTAAACCGCTTTATTCGTCAAATGGACTTCAAAAGTTTACAATGAATTTTTTATTTGTTCACTTAAATAATATCTTCGCAGAAATACGTGTTTTTGAAAGAATAGGTTTTTGAAACGAATGGAGAGTTAAGTTAATTTTGTGAGTTTTCGAGGTTATTTAAAAACATATATATATTTATCGCAGTGAATATTAGAAATTTCCAATTTCCCATCATATTCGTACGGATATATAGCCCAGATGTTTAAAAAGATTAAAGTTAATATTATTTGGACGAATGTCAAACCGTCTACAACCAAAGCTACACCTTCAATCTGTTAGAAGCATGGTTTGGCATCTGTTCTCAAACGTTCTCCTTTCAAAATCCTTCAGTTCATTTCAGTTATCTCAATCTACTAACTGCGTGCCTAAAAGGTGACCATAGTTCCTTCTTTTACCCTACTGTCACACCGTAGCGTGTTCTTTAACATGTAGCTGAGGAGACCGAATTATAAGAAAAATAAAGTATGGCAAACTGACCAGATCTTCTAGCTGAGTGAGACCTAGTTTTATATAGATAACTCGTTCCCAGACAAGAGTTTTTTAATTGCAAAACATTTCTTCCAAACCAATTGTCCATTTTGTATATAATATAATTGAGAAAGATGTCGAGATAGCTTTGAAAAGACAGTTTTTGGTGAACGAAGGATTTGTGGAAAACCTTTATATTTTGGCCGGGTTAAAATTGCTGTGTTGTCTCTCGTAATCAGCCAATTAAAGCAATTTCAAATACTATGGAACTCATTTCTCCAAAGACAATAAAGGCTGGAAGGTTCATTGCGTAATTCGAGGTAATGTTAGAAGAATTCTCCTTCAATAATTTCAAATGAACGAACGTGAAAGCACTAGCTATACCGCTAAACATTGTAAGAACTAGTAAGAAGTAACGGATAAAATGAAAAGCAATGGAAGGGATAAGACGCACAAAAAATAATTTAAACTTTGCTTTTAAAACTGACCTTAACTGCGAACTCAAACGTGGTTGAGGTGAACTATCGGTCATAACTCGGACATTAAGGGTTTGAATTCCACCAGAGAACAAGTTAGATTCCCCGCCGGTTTAGTTCAACAGAAGAGCTTTGTATTTAAACAGAGGCAAATAACTGAGCACTCTTAGTTGACAAGGAAAACGAACGAAGTATACTTAATGGACCTGTGATGCAACTGAAAGGCATATCAAAACTCGAAGCACCAAACTTTTCCGCTCACACGGCTTTTTCTTAGTGAACATGAATTCTGTTTTACTGAGTCGGGTGTTTTGTAGTAACGTTCGGTAAAATCAGCATTGTTGGGGTAATTACATTAACATTTTCATTGCGCTTTTAGGTTTCTCGTAACTCGCCTTGTAAAACCGCTTTACTGTCATTCTTACCGTAATAGGGACTGCATTCACGTATTTTGCTCTCTTAAATAAGTTCAATGTTAAAACTAAACTCTCGAAATAAAGTAAAAAATAACTTATAAACTTTTTTCTGTGTATCTTAACGCTTTTACTCCTTAGATTATTTTGTAATATAACCGTAAAATTACTTAAATGCGAAACTAATTTTGCAGAATGCTGAAGAACGCTGTTTATATACATTTAATAAGTAATTTTCGTCAAATGCATAAAATCCGCGTTCGCGATTGGTTATATCGATCACGTGATTTCGGTTTATCTGTCACTAGTTTTACAAGTAATTTTAAAATGTTTCAATTTTACACCGTATTGAATGGAGAAAGAATATCAAAAAAACTGACTTTTTGGACAGTAGTCCTTCGTCGGAGTGAATGCCAAAGGACTACAGTCCGAAACGTCAGTTTTTTAACATTATTTCTCCATTCACTACGGTGTAAAATTAAAAATTTAACTACCTGTAAAACTGTTTCTATAGAAACACCGACGCAGCATTTCATTTATCTGTCACTAACCGGGTTATCAAAATTTAATGTTAACCTTTGTTTCTTGGCTTATGTAACCCAATGGCTTGAAAATGTCAATTAACCACAGATTATTCAATCAAGTGATTTGGACGTCCAGAAATTTTCCCGCCTTATTTTAAATAAGTTTGAAGTTTGGGTTTCTTGTGCAGCAGTTTGCAATTTTTATGTGTCTGTTTGCTTTTTTTAAAAGGAATTCAAACCTTAAATTTGCCAGATTTACTGAATACCGGATTTACAATCATTGAAATTTAGTTTGTTTTATGGAGGCGAACACTTGGAAGCGAAAATATGCACAGATTTCTGAATTTCTTTTACGATTTAATTTCAGCTTTTGACAAATTTGATTGAATGCTTCGCATGCATTATTCAAATTTCTCGTTCATTGTGTCGCCAACGAGTTATGCATTTGTAAACAAACCACTCATATCCAGTCAATAACCATTACTGATTAGCTCACATTTATTACAGATTGCTAAAAGATTTAAAATCTAAATACGTACGTATCAAAGTGTTTTTTTATGAAATGAAATCTCTAAGACTGTTAATAAATCATGGAGAGCATACAGTTGTAGTATAGGATGGCGTGTAGGATTGGAGGCTGGCGTATATATGTCTCTTTAGTCTTCGACAGGTTCAAGATCATGCTGTTGTTTGCAGCGCAGGAACAAGCATCATCGATTTCTTTACCAACGTGCCGTCGGTTTGCCTAGTTGGTAAGGCGGAAGTCTACCGGCGTGCGGAAGGTTCGGGTTCGGTTTGAAATCCTATTATTTTACATGCACCTCTAGTTTCACTGCTTCAAAAGGTTCAAAATGTCAAAATTTTAAGATTCGAGAGGCTTGGGAAATAAAGTACAATTCTTATAAAAAGAAAATTGATACTTGATCCAAAATTAGAAGAAGTGTCTGAGATGCAACCAAAGGATGCAGACGATTGTTCAGTTTTAGCAGATATTTTGTAAGAATTATTATTGTAAGAGCCGCACGGCCCCGACATATTTTTTATTAATAATGGTAATAAGACTGAGTGGAGTCCAATTCGGTCTGTAATTATACGAGTGATTAACAAAATTGGACGACCACGAACGGGGGGAGTATGATTTCAGACTGAATTGGACTACACGAAGTCGTCTTACCGATTAATCATAATCATTACAATTTCCGAAAAACAAAAAAGGGGAAATTTCAAAAATAGCTTTTAATTGCAATTTTTCATTTATGGTAAGTACATCTCCTGTAGAGACTCTGTCTAAACGGTTACCAATTCCTCCATCATGGAGAAGGCCCCTGCTTTGAAGGGTAAGTTGTCTGCAGTTAAGTTGTTATAGAGATTGTAACCTATGTTGTGATTGGTGGATTTAGCTAAAAGGACTTAAAAGGACTTCATACAACAAACATGATTGGCGACTAAGAAATGACTAAATATTTCTCAGCGACTTTTAATCGATTAAATTAATGAGCAGTGATATGATAAGATTGAATGAAACGACTTCTATTGTTACACATTTTCCCCCACATCGATTCATTCCGATGCTGGTGGACTCTCCACTTCCAAAAATTGCTCCTGTATAGGGATCGTACACGCGACGACAAATAAGCGGGAAAAATACGTTTGACCCAACTAGAAAAAACTTACGTATCGTGACATGAAAAAATGTTACTCCGGAAAGTGACATAAACAAATTAATATTTACATTTAAGTTACCTTGTCATTTTATCAATTTCAAAAATAATTCTGAGCTGCAACTTTAATAGAATTAGTCAAATTTGTCATACAGTATATTTGTGCTTTGAAGTTTGTTAACACTAGCTTTGGTTACACTAGGGTTTTTACAGTGAGCGGGGAATAGGCTTGGATCGGTTTTTTCCCAGGCACTGTTCGTAACATGTTAACGAATTACCCAAAGAAAAATTAAACTAAGGTTCAATCTGTGGGCAACAAGGTAATGTCTAATGAATGAAGTTTGGCGGTCGATTCAGGTTCTGGCCCTGCCCCCACTAATGCCATTTCGAAAGCCTCCGTTTTCATTTTATCGAAAACGCATAAAGAGATTATCATCCACACTAGCGTTTTCATTTCGTTTTCGACCATCCACACTAGACTACAAAAACACCAGACTTTGCTCAACCTTTTTTATCTACATTGTGCAAATTAAAGAGCGCAATGTTTGGCTCCAAGCAAACATTCAAAGTTAAAATAATATCTACTGAATAACATAAACACAACGTTGTCAACTATACTTGATTGTTGATTTTGTCCACGCAAGGATCAGAGAGCATGGCGTAAGCGTTTTTGAAAACCTCCGCTACGCTAGCCTTTGCCGCAGAAGAAATTTCGTTGTTAAAGACTGTCTGCGAATCAGTGCAGGATTTCGTGTTATAGATCGGTTATCTGTTCTCAAATTTGATTGGCTTCTGTCGCCATCTTTTCGAACTTAATGTTTTAAACTCGCCAATGACGCGGCTCGTTAAAATCACAGGGCTAGTGAAGCCAGTCAAATTTGAGTACTTATAACCGATCCACGTAGCATGTTGTAGAATAAAAAATCTTTCACTGATTCACAGATTGACTTAATTAGCATTTACTCAGCGTTTTTGAGAACTTTTGTTTTCTGTGACAAGCACCGCCGTTTTTGATCGTATACATAAAAACGCTTGCCTTTTCAAACGAAAACGGGTTAGTGTGGACGGAACATCGGTTTTTATCCTGTCTCTGTATAAATCTAGATATGCCAACACTAGCGCATTTTGAGGGAGACTTACGCATTATCTGAGTATGTACCACGGTGTAAACAATACATTAAGTATTTATAATCGTCACGTTCATTTACGTATTTTAAGCAATTAAGAATGGGAAGCCTAACGAGATGAACTTACAGACGCATAAAAACCAGTGCAAAACCTACACTTGCCAACGTTGGATCATACAATCATGATCAATCGAAAATAATTTCAAAGTAGAATATTTTTGTCAAAAAGACTTGCAAAGATCGACCTGACAACGTGAGTTAGAGCTATTTATACAATGGCCAGTCGAAATATTGTATAAACAGCTCTAACTCAAGTTGTCTGGTCAGTCTTAGCAAGTCTTTTTGACAAAAATATTTTACAGACGCACTTAAACTGGATTAATCCTTCGGCGCTCAGTAGATATGCTGCCATTATCAGCCCAACTCAATCGAAAAAGCTAGCTGAAGAGTAGTGGCCCATGGAGCCTGCGCTTATCTCCAGTTTCTGTAGTGTTAAGCGGCTGAGAATCTTTGGCTCCCCCTGGACGAGACACTTATCCATCACAGGTTAGCTCCCAACAGACGCTGGTACTCATTTACCTACCCCGGAGGGATGGAAAGCTGAGTTAGCTTAGGTGGAAAAGAAGGTCACACAAATATTCAAATCTCGGCAGAGCCGGGGATCAAACCGGAAACTTTGTGGGGATACGTGTCGGAAAATTTCAATAGAACCTCTAAAAACTACCAATCTGGCGTAGCTCCAGTCAATTTCAAACCCTAAGAGGTACCATAATAACACTATACTGATATGACTAACATATAGTTAGCCGGCTAATTAGAGTTAAATCAACTTGAACTGCCGATACGCAGTTTTATCTCTTTGTTCATATGACATTGAGGAAGCCCTAAAAGGTACGGCACTGTATATAAATGCCAAAAGTTCGTCTCTAGTAACCTAAGCAATACCAAATCCTTGAGTTTTTACCCCTAAGAGGTAAGACGAGTATCCCCGCTTAATTCTTCCCCCAATGATCCACTTCGGGAGCAGGCTGCAACCTGTTTCTAATCATCTAATGAGTGCTCACTTGATTCTTTTAAACGATTGTTTGTATTTCCTCGATAATTCCAAAGTTTGCGAGGCATCCTTTGTAACGAATAACAGAAAATACGTGCAAGTTGCTTATTTCAACCTTCATTTTTGTACATGGAGTTCCCTGTTTGGTGCTCGAAAATATCACTGCTTTATGCTAGCAGAAAAAATGTCACATGGCTTGCGGAGTCCACTTGACAATCATGTATTGCCACAGGTTGTTTTAGGTTCATTTCTGTTTCGTCGTTTATCTTAACAGACTGTTACAAAATGCGTATGTTATCCACGTGGGGGTAAGAGGGTGGACACAAATGTCAAAATCCACTCCCAGGAGCATGAATAAATGACCTATTTATGTCCAAGTCGCCTCCTTTAGAGCACTTAATCACTTAAACCCTCCTCCCAGGGCAAGGTAATTCTCTCAAGGTCCCCCTCCCCCCCCCACCTACGGGCATAACATTGATAGGTGCATTATTAGGTTGACGAGGGTTTATTTAGCACTGTAACACTGCTGTGGTAACTGCTAGAACTGCTTGA
Organism: Zoanthus solanderi; assembly: GCA_024336925.2. NCBI lineage: Eukaryota > Metazoa > Cnidaria > Anthozoa > Zoantharia > Zoanthidae > Zoanthus > Zoanthus solanderi. The sequence goes on from JANCMA020003026.1 coordinate 15,277, forward strand.
CGTCAGCGAACTTCTGCCAGCGGTTGTCTGACGGAGTGTGCTTCCTGTAGCTTCTACCTCCATTTCGGTGCAGTTGGTACACTCGAGAGAAACTGGTAGTTCCCTTGCAATCTGAGTTTTGTCTCTTTTGGGCCTATCGACTGGTTTAAACTTGTTGAGCTGCAAAAATTAGCGCAACAGTTTGATTTTAGTAGTAGAAACTTATAAGTATTGATTTTATGGTGTTCTTAAGGTGTGAGCAGAGGCGTCGCAAGAGGAGAGGACGTCGTTAGGTGCAAAAAACCCTCTTTTTGAACGTCAAGAAAAGGAAACTCTCCTTTTACTTTAAAAAAAACAATCATATTAGAATAATTGCATTAGAATTATTTTCATACTTCAAATTTTTATTACTGCATTTGACCAAGTAAGCGGCTCACCCCACCCCTCCCCTACAGCAGTAAAATTTTTTAGGAAAACATGTCCATGGACCCCCTTGATTGTTTGCGCCTTCGGCGCGAATACTCCCTTTCAGTCTTTCCCCCTCTCAAAACATCCTGGTAATGACTATTACGACCAATCAGCTAAAACGCGAAAATGTCACCTTACTTTAATAAAGTGGCTTTTTAGTTGAATTAACTTAAACTTTATATTTAATTCTTTTTGTTTTTTTGATATTTTGAAACGAAGACTTGATACACACAAACACAATCAACTGATCCCATTATGGGCCCGATTTGCTTGCGAATATGCATGAATTCACGTCTTATTACTCTTGGCGCTATCTTATGACAATGACGAATAAGAGGAGGACAATCGTCGGAGCTGATTCTCTTTTTTAATGATTAGAGACCTTTACATCCGAGAACAAGTACAAATACCAGATTTCAAGGCGCGTGCAATTTTTCCTGCAAAATCGTCAAGAGGACAACTTTAACTTGAGATCTCTTCCTCTCGACAACAAGTTTACTTGATTAAGTGCGCGCCCTTGAAATTTTGTACTTTTACTCGGTTCTAAAGGTCTCTATTGGCTTTGCGCGACTTCCTTCTTTTTGAAAGTTTCACCCTGTTTCTTACAACTCAATGGTCATCCCTGGGGTATAACGGTCACTGAAAATGTATTCAGGTTAAGTAAGCACTAACTGGGTAATATTTTTGAATGTTTGTAACGCAACGCAACGTTCTGGTTGGCTGGCCTGTTTAGCCCCTATGGTTATCAGTCCAGCCAACCAGCACCAATCAGTTTCTTAACAGTATTATATCTACTGATAAAACATATGTAACTCAAGGTGAACAAAGTCATTGTTCTTGTTTTTGTTGTAACGGCCTTGAAAGGCAAGTTGACGCAGAAATTGTATGTTTTATAGCTGTTTGCATTTTGAAACTCAACAAAAAACGGCATCAAAAATTCAAAAAATGATATTGAGAGAAATTCTAATCACCTCTACGTTGCTAATCCAATTTCAGTGTGTGCCATGCACGTGTGTTGCATCTTACCTTGCTCGAATAGCAAAATCGTTGCCGCAAAAGTTACAACGGTGAAAATGAGGGTTATTAAAGTAATTTAGGAAAGAGTTTATGATCATGATCTGCGCACCTTTTCTTCAATGATTGGGACTGGCAGGGCTAACAAAAGGACGCCCACAAGAGAGCAGCAGGAACCAATCAGTTTCCCACGCAATGTTTGAGGTACCATGTCGCCATATCTGGTGATAAAGATAAAAACAAGGATGCATGACAACGAGCAATAACCTAACAAGATTCCTTCATAGCCTAAGTTGCTCTGACGAAGGACTAACGACGTATTATCATACTGCCCCACAAATAGAGTATAGGAAACAATTTGTAGGGTGGGGGATGCCCCCAATAAATAGATGTGGGAGAGCTCATGCCCTTGTCTTTCAAATTTAATCAAAAAAATGCTTCATATTAGATAGATAATAGATATTTTAAAGAATGTTTTGGCTTCGTGGTCGTTCATAGCGTAAGTTGTACGAAATATTTTAAACTAAGTAATTATGATCACACAGAAAGGGAAGAGGAAGCAGAAGTATTAGACTTAATCCAACTCATTCTGTTTTCTCTTTGCAGTTGATGGTTTCTGCGATTATAATGCAAATATTAAAGAATAACCACCACGACCATTATGTCTCGGAGGGAAGAAGGAACTCTCCTTAAAAACGTTGGGGGTGCTGCTTGGAGGAAATAAATTTGACCTCTAAAAGATAGCAAACTGAGCGTGGTCCCTTGAAATTGTACCCTAAGAAATAGCATGTAGGGTGGGGTTATTAAAAACTTAAAAGGCTTATTAGAGGCTAAAAACACATTATCATCAGGTTTTTCCACCTCTCCGAATTTACGTCTCGCATTTCCGCGTTATCGACAAAATCTATATTTTTCTTTGGTTAAAATAATTTTTATTTAGGAGTCAAGTCATATATTTAGCCGGCCAAAGGCCTACTAATTGGGGACACCATCTTTACCACTCTAAGGTGGACGGAGACCTTTCACA
>JANCMA020003115.1:0-17759 GCA_024336925.2 Zoanthus solanderi
TTTTCTCCTTTCTCTTCATATACTCTTTGATTAACAGACCTTTTACATTGTCCCAATCCAATTCATCAGCCTTTCTATCGTTCAAACTCATGAGAAATGTATCAAACGATTCAGGCAAACTGCCCAGTACTGCGAATTTCCTCAATCTTCCTTCAACTCTCTTAACTTTTCGGCAGGTGAAGTCATGTAGGTTAATTGCTGCATGAGATTGGCTCCTTCTTCCATAGTGGCAGCATAAAATCGTCGATTTAGACAGAAAACTTGAGTAGCCAAGACAAAATAGTTCGAGTCGCTTCTGCAATGTCTCCCATGCAACCTGCGAATCGGTAATTATTGAAATGTGAACTTCTAAATCTTTTTCGACGTTCAAAGCAGTCAATAAATAGTATGCTTTATCTGACCTTAATCTTTAGGCATTTCTAACTTAAATGCTTTCATTTTCCTTCGGTGCCATTTTTGAGTCCTTGTGTAAAGCCCCACAATCGACGCTCCATTAACACGAGTTTCACATTGTACTTCCATGATTGATAATTTTTACCATTTAGTTTCTCGATTTTCGTGATCTCCGCTATACTCGATTACAAGTGCAACAATTATAAATCATGCACAAAAGAAAAAATCAGCCTCCTTGGCTTAAAAGTTTTGACAACTCACGTAACTGCAGCACACTCACAACTATATTTTCTTATAACAACCAAATTAGTCACCGAACAGAACAACTAAAAATACAACTGGAAAAGTGTTGTCTCTGATGTCACATAATACAATGTTCTTGAACCAATCATATCTTAGTGCATGACAGTTATCAGTTAATAGCGTAACTTATCGTATTTCAACAATTTATATTTATGTTTCATTGACTAGGTGTTTTGAACTTACAGTACAATTGGTTGTAACATAAAATTCTACAGTTATAGTTATAACTTTTTAAACCTATCTAGTTCAATTTTTCCAGCTGTGTAGTGAAGTATAGAATAAAGCAACGGTATTTTAGTATCCCCTACTTAATCAGTAAATATAAATGCAACCAATAGTTCTGGTCTTGTAAATGTCCCATAATAGCAACCATTAGTTGTTTTCTAATACCCCGCTCTACTTTCTGTTTTTCCCAGCAACGAAGCTGTTGTTTAAGAAGTCCTGATCCCCAACACGCCTTTACATATATAGCTCTTGCACAGTCATCATGCCGTTCTTTAATTCCTGCTTCAAGCAAAACTTTACATGACGCCAATAAATGGCATAGATTTTCTTTCGGCTCACCGCACAGCCTGCATTTATCCACTACATCCCCTATTCCAATTACTTTCTGATAATTCCTAGTCAGAGGAGGCGGCAGGAAATTTGGTGTGGGAGGGGGGGGATGGGGATGGGCAAGAATTTCTATATGTAATAATTAATATTCAGGAAATCAACATTTTTTTGGGGGGGGGGGTGACCGCCTTCCCTGCTCCTCCCCCTCCCCATTTCCACTGTGCCACCGCCACTGCTAGTCAGCAGGACTCCATCTTGAATAGCCATCACAGTCGCCTCAGCACTTCCATCTATCTTTCCATCTTTCGCCCAAAGCCAATTTTGATTTGATGCATTTTCCTTTTCAATAACTTCCCAAAATTGTCCATGCACACCTTTCTCCGTAACGCTTCAATCCTATTTGTTTTCACTGTCTTCCGTATCAGTCCACACACATTCTGTGGCTCCATATTTTCTCCATTTACCAGTATTGATCCTTCTTCCATGATCGTAGCCTCAATCCCATATCTTTCTAGTGTCGTTATACAAGGTTAAAACCTTGTTCCTGACCACTTTGCGAGCTCATGTTCTTTACCACTCTCCATGAATTTACTATTGCATGTATACTTAGCTAGTCCTACACTTATTCGTTAAACTTAATAATCCTCGTCCACCTTCGTCTGTACTTATATACAAACGTTCAATCGCCGAGCGTGGATGCAGGCACCGTGCCATGTTCATAATCTTTCTTCCCATTACATCTAGGTTTTCTAGTTCTTGTCTAGTCCATTTTACCACTCCAAATGTGTACGTTAACTTAGCGATTACTAACTCGTTGTATGCTTGAACGTTATTTTTTGCATTTAACTCAGATTTACACACCACTTTACACTTTTCTTAAGGCTTCTTTTCAGTTCCTCTTCAATCTTTTTTGTGCACTATACTTTCTTCTTTAAAAAACACAAATACGGATAGTTGTTCCCAACACCAAGATATGATAATGTTTTCCCAATCTGAAGTTCCATTTGTTCACCTCCTGTATTTTTAAGTACTTTTTATAAGTTTGATATAAGTTTTAGTAAGTTTGATAAATAAATGAATAAATAAATAAATAAATAGTTAAATAAATAAATAAATAAATAAATAAATAAAAAGCTAACACATGTAAAAGTGCTCAATGCTTATAAGCGCAGAGCTGAAACATATTTATAAAAACTTAAGTACGATGATAAAAACCTTGAAAATTACATAAGATTAAAATTAAAATTACTTTAGTTTCACGCTAGGTGCTGATCATCAGATATAAGTTTTTTATAAGTTTTAAAAAGACGTGATAAGTCTTTTTCCTCTTTCATCGTTTTCTTCTTTCCCCTTCTTTGTGAACAACCATGTGCGGCCCTCATACAACCAGTTCGCTTTACTTTCAACTTTAATTTCATTGTTGATAACTTTTAACATCACTGGGCTTAAGGTTTTTCCACCAATACATTGGGATACATTCCGGTCCTGCAGGTTTCATAGGTGATGCCTTCTTTAACACTCGCATTAATTCTGGCATAGTTACATTTTCATTGATGTCAACATTACACTCCATCTGTTTAATCTCATTCTTCTGTTAGACGACATATTTAACGTAATTGATTTTTTTAATCAAAACAAAATTTAATTTGCAACGATAAGATTTAATCACTCACGAAAGATACCTTTTGATGTATTTATTTCCGCCCACTTTTACTTTAGAGCACGCAAAAGAACTACCTAAAAATGCCTAGAGTTGAATAGAAGAACGAAAGCAAAAAAAAACATATACATTTAAATTCGGTCATTAGTCTACTGCGAAATAGTAATTAAAATCCATTGTTTTAAAAACGGTAGAATAAAAAACACTTAAGTATTTGTAAACTTCCACTCATGATGGTTGGGATAGCTAACGTGTAAATCCTTGCAGAATTGTTAACTTTCGTGCAATTACGATTTCAAAGCTAATAAGCCAATCAAAATGCAGAAGTTTCTATGACATCGATTGAGGCATGAACTGCCCGTGCTTGCATGAATTGACACGGCGTTATTGTCACGATTTGCTTATTCGCTGCCATATTTTTTTATACATTTTCAGTATATGAATAACATGTAATCGAGCACAGAGGACCAGCTCACTCTTATAACAACGGTAGCAAAAGGAGCCAAAACTGATGGGCGCGTTTTACCATATCAATTGCAAACAAACACAACACAAAGGGTCACCGCTTGATCAAAACAAATGATATAAACAAGAATTGACTTGCTACATGACACTTGTATGGATAGACTTGCTCTTTCATAAAGCTAATTTATTGCGGAACAACCGAAGCACGATGTGACGAGTTTCCCATCTGATTTGATCAAACGCGAGCTATGCCCAGAATCGCCCGCAACAACGAAAAACACAGTTTTGACAGTTTAACAACGAAATCTTCTAAAATTATGCTAATGAGAATTTCAGAACTCCAACCTCGAAAACTGCGAAATCCTCTAAAATTATGCTAATGAGAATCTCATAACTCCAACCTCAAAAACAACTATTAACTTTTTTATTTTCAGCAAATTTGAACAGTCTTTGATTTAAATTGATGAAAAGAATTTGCCAAGACAGCTCGACACACAGATATCCCTGTCATTTCCAGGATTTAGCTTTTCTCTAGATTTAAAGATAGGTGTTATAAGTCTGAAACACCAGGCATTTGGATATATCCCTGTCTTCAGAGTTGATTTAAACAATTTTAGATAAGCACTAGATAGTATTTCATATTTAGCCTTTGATCATTTCATTTTTAACCAAATTTATAGAAGCAGCTTTTTTGTTTTTTTAACTTTTTAACGGTTTGTTTCAATTTTGTAGGTAATATATCAAACACGAGAGACAGTGTTTCATCACATTTCCAAACACGATAAGCGTCGTATTTTGAAAATACGACGCTCAGCGGAGTATTTTTGACGAAGTTCGAGGTGTTTGGAAATGTGATGAAACACTGTCTCGAGTTAGACATTAGGCACTGTCTCACTGTTAGACATTAGCCTTGCTAAACGTAAGGAAACTTAATTTAAGAATTCGAGTGTTTGATATATCGTCTCAATCGAAACTATAACTAAGGAGTAAACGAAGAAATGAAATCGTAAAAATATATACTAATTAAGATCACATTTCCATTTTTGTTTTAACTTGATGAATTATTAATGAGTTTTATTGAATAATTAAGTTCTTTTCAAAAGAAAAGTTCTTTTTTAAGTTCTTTTCAATTTTTCGCATCAGAGATCACCTTTAGGACATACGCAAAAACGACCAATCTAAACCTGTCTCTCGCCATTTTAATTCTTCTAATCATTCTATTTCTGATTTTGCAGCATTTGGTCTTTCTATCATCAACGGCGGTAACGATTGTCGCAAGACTAAAGAAATGCGACTAATTCACGCTTTGGGCACTCTTAATCCCCACGGGATAAATGAACGCTTCACTTTCTGTTAACCTTTTGCTGTCCCGGAACCGTTTTGTCTTTTTTTTTCTCACACATCCCTATCCTTTTATTTCCTTTTGCTTTTTACATACCTATCTCATTGTGTTATCTTGCTTTACATCGCTATGTAAACACCTCTTTATTTATAATCCATGCATTCACTCCGACGAAGGACTACAGTTCGAAACAGAATAGAATAGAAAAATAAACAGTTGGCAGAGAAGCGAAGCTTCGAGGGCAGCTGTGAAATTTTGACGACAATCTTTCAGCGAAGAACATGATATCCTCCAATATACCAGCAAGCCAGGAAGGGTTTATTTATTTGATAACCCCCCGCTCGAATCCGCTACGAACGGAATTTGTGTGATGAACTCGACCAAACTTTTGATATCAAATCGGAAGGAGTATATCTCCTAATACCCGTCCTGTGATTTTGTATCACGTGATGTATTTTAGCCAATGAGAGCGCAAAAGAGTCAATGGGTGGGTTATAAATTACATAGAATAGGAAAAAAAATAGAAAGAATAGAACAGAGTAATAAAGGTAAATAAAAAAAATTATTGTAATCGGACAAAAAAAATTATCTACTGTCCAAAACAGTGAAAGATACTTTTACTTCTAATTTGTAGCTAGTGACTATTGTAACCCGTGTGTTAAATAAACTTTCGGAAGTGTTTGTATATTTTAATAAAATGAAGTCACTTACAAACGTATTATTTTTCGTTTTTAGCTGGAAATTTTTCTCTAGGAACGTCGGTGCAAAGGGTTAAATTTTCAGTTATGTTTTGCTATGGAAATATCTCGTAAGCCTCCGGAAAGACGTGGTCTCACAATTCAGTTGCTTGAGCAATCATTGTCCAGTGTATCGCAGAACCCATATACAGGTTTGAATCTTGTTATAGTCGTAAAAGATATTTTTAGATATGTCTTTCACCATTGTGTTTAATATATAATTTACGAACAATATTGCAAAATTCACTTCTTAATGTCATAAGACATAATCTCATAACTGCAACAATTGTTTTTTTTAAAGTGATAGCTGCTAAGTATATCCGTTACTCTGTTCATCCTTTTTTATTTTCGGGCAGTCATTCAGCGAACGAAATCGAAAACAAAAAATAGTTTGGAATTGTCATATTCCACTGAGATGTTCAGTTTCTTGTCAAAAGGCTGAATCGCAAATATCGTAAATGATTATTGTAAAAGAAATAATACAATTCTAATTATTTTTTGTATAATTTTTACCGATTATCATTTCCTTGAAATTGCATGTTTGAAAGTAAACTTATTACGAGTACCTTGTTTTTGCTTCCTAAAATGACTTCGATTCAAGACAGGCTTTGCTCGTATTCCTTGAAAAGTTTTGTGGTCCTATACCTACAAAGTCGCTGTATATATAACAAGTTCTTTTATAATTAAAAGAAAATTTAGAAGATAAGCAATTTGAAATTGAATAACATTTACTTATCATCATAATATGTGCTTTCTCTGATTTTTTTTTAATTACTTTTTGTAAATTTATTCTTGAGAGAAGACGTTGTTTATTTTCTGTTTGGTCTATGAGGCCAAAACAGCAACAACAACAAATTTGCCAGATATATGTAAACACATTTGAAGTTCCGTTATATGGCTCGGCTTTGACGTGAAACTTAAAGCTGTTATCCGTTTGCTTGTACAGGTTTGAACATTTTTTATTTGCAAAAGCTATCTCTGTGATTTTTCTTGAATTTATCCTTTTTTGCTTTCTTAAACCCTAAATGAATATTCTAAGTAGGTTGAATTGATAGATTGATTGCTTTTGCCTGAGGTATTAAAGTCTCATTATGACAATTTGACTTCCTTTCCAATAATTTTTTAAAGGAGAAACATGTCGTCATAGTTTTCTTTGTACATTTTATGCTTTCTTTATACCACAGTTTTTGTTCTTAACTATATTTAGCATTGTTTGTATATATAGAAAGAACAGTCTTTTGGCAGTAGCAATAGCTTTCTGCGGACAAATCCATCTGCGCCGTACATATTTCATTTGACTTTGATAATATAAATAGCTCAATAAATAAACTATAATATTTTGCTTGAGACTTCTGTTGACCCAAATTGAAAACACAATAAAGCTAACGGTAGAATTCGGCTTTAGATTCGTGCATTTGACCTAAAGTTTATATTCACTTTACAAAAAACTTTTAAAACTTAAAAAGACCGAAATTTAATTAATAACGATTTTTTTTGTTTGTACAATTACAGCTATAATTATCTTAAGGCCTAATTTATTTGAACTTGACCAGCTTCATAGATAATTTGGGGTAAACAACCTATTAAAGGAGCTGAACCGTGTCGGTTTACGAATTTAAGTTAAAATGTTTTAAAAGCATTGTCGTACGGAAACCCGCCACAAAGCTGACGTTTCCGTTAGACCAATGAATGATAAATGTTCTGAGATTAAGAACTAACGCGCTCGAAACGTCAGCTTAGCTTTGTGCTTTCCTTTCGGCGATGATTAAACTTTTCAACTATGAGTTGATCTGATTACGTATCTTGCAGAGTTTATGAATTGTACATCAAAGAAACGTTACAAATCGCCGATATATTAGTTTATAAAGATAGATTATTCTTACTTTGTTCAATAACTTGCAACTTAATGTTTTTCAGCATGAAAGTAACTTAAACAGCCATTCGACTATAAATTTATTAAATTTGTTGACAATTACTGAATTATTAAATTTTATAGAATAGTTTGGATGGTCAGTGCGTTTTAATAGGTCAACAATTGAATAAGTGTGTTTCATAGCACTATGAAGCACGAAAATGACGTTAGCGATATGACTGGCTGTCTCCAAGGTGTAAGAATTTACAGTTTCATGAAAGAAATTAAAGTATAAATTAAATTTACATATGCACTTCTTATATCATCTTTCTTTTTGTTAAGTCGAAAAATAATAGTTTTATAAAAGAAATAAAACGTTTTCTACGTACCTAAGGCACGAATAAAATGCTTTATTTCTTAAATAGAAAATAATAAAAAAAGATTAATGGAAAACGACAGGTGCATGAAAGTTCCTTATCGTTGAAAACAGGTAATGACATGGACAAAGATATAGCTTTCTGTTTTCGTTTTGATAAAATAACAACAACAAATTTGTCAGATAAATGTAAACAAAAATGCTTTATTTCTTAAATTGAAAATACTAAAAAAGGATTAATGGAAAACGACAGGTGCATGAAAGTTCCTTATCGTTGAAAACAGGTAATGACATGCACAAAGATATAACTTTCTGTTTACGTTTTGATAAAATGATGTTGATACTGATCATTATGAACGTGAAAATGATAATGATGACAGAGAGGGTGATAAGATTGTGTTGATTATATTGTTGGTGGTCGTGGTATTGGCAAAAGTTTATGATTATTGTGATGATGATAAACAAATGGTAGTGGTGTTGAAGTTAACAGTTTTGGTGGCGATAATAATGACAATAGTGACGACAAGAACGAGGATCAGGGTGACCATGTTGATGGTGATGGTGATGTTGATGATAATGAAGATGATGATGATGATGATGATGATGATGGTGGTGGTGATGATGATGATGATGATGATGGTGATGATGGTGGTGATGATGGTGGTGGTGATGATGATGATGATGGTGGTGATGATGATGATGATGGTGGTGATGATGATGATGATGGTGGTGATGATGATGATGATGATGATAACAATACAGTAGTTCCTACTATTGTTGATTTTGATTCTATTGGTAATTATAACAGAATCGATCTTGTTGAATATATCGATGGTGCGATGATTATTAGTAATCTTGACAGTTACATGGTGATGATTTAAATAAACACAATTATTCTACTAATACTACAAGTCTACTACTACTACTACTACTTCTACTTAACTTCTACTACCACTACTACTGTTACTACTACTACTACTACTACTACTACTACTATTACTACTACTACTACTATTACTACTACTACTACTATTATTATTATTATTACTACTACTACTACTATTACTACTACTACTACTTTTACTACTACTACTAATAATAATAATGTGACTACTTCTACCATACTATAATACTATTATGTACTACTTCAACCAAACACCACTGATAATAGTGATAATGACAAATATATTTCTCAGTTCCTAGCATTAAGATGTCACGATGGGCTCCCCATTTGTCTCGTATTTAACCGAGCGCAAAACATGCTTTTTTCAACACACAGATTAATATTATCACTCAGCTTTATTAAAATACCAGAAGAGGTGAACGGATTCAGTGACACGTTTTTGTCATTCAAGTTGGACAGTTTTCTGTGGGCATGCATGTATTTAGCCTTATTAAACGGCCGTCGCATTGAAAATAGATTCCTTCAGCCAATTTGAGGTAGGGAGGTTGTTAAACTTGATCAAATTTTGTCCGTATCTTTGAAAAAGATCGAAGGAAATCGAAACAGACAATTTTTCAAAAGTTATAGAAACTGAAAGCTCTCTAGTTTATATCAAGCTGGTTTTAGTCTTTCAAAAAGTTTCAAGCATTTGTATTGAGTCATTGATTTGCGTATCAGTGACACACAACATTTTCGTTTTGAGTGGATAATTTATCTCCTTTGCCTCATATATACCAGCTGAAGCAGGTTAGTTTGATGTCTAATTTGAGTTCTCTATACATTTGTGAATAGTAAAGTTCTCAAAATCAGCTCCCAATACTTTCTATTATTCTTGTTTATCATAAAATTATTACAGGTAACTGTGCTAGATATGTAAACTCAATGCATGCATTATAAAGATGTCTAACGATGTCTAACGTTTGAGACGAAGCTTATTTTCTTAAATTTTTCGAGGGTTTCAAATTTATATTGTCTTCTTCTCTGAGTATTGGACTTGAATTAAATTCAGCACGTTTTTTTTTTTATGCCTCTCCATTTGTGAAACAAACTGTTTGAGTCATTTTATGGCTACGTGAAGATAAAGACATGCACTATTCATCAAAACTGATACATGAGGTTTCCCATTTGATTTTTACTTTTTTGATTTTGGCAAAACTTTATAATTTGTTTTTTTCCGTTGAACAACAACAACTTGCTAGCATGTTAATGAGTTGAGTGCGTTTTCATTCTTTTGTTCTCGTGAATAAGTTTCTTACAAAGAAAGCATGTTTATATATGCTAAAAAATTAGCAAACGATGTACGAGCATAACGATTTTGTATTGTTGAAACGCAACCAAGAGACAAAAAGTATCATGTTGCATTGAATTAGAAAAGTTATGCTGCTTTTGTTTAAACAGCAAAAGCAAAAACATAACTGTAAGTGTTGTATTCCAAACATATGCAGTACATAATCGAGATAACTGATAATCGGAAGCAGTTATATATGAGAAGCTGATACTGCTATTAAATGTCTCGATCATGCGTTGGCCGTTCGTTAAAGAAACTCGCGTTGTTGTGTCGAAGAGCTTACATCGGAAGCATTAGCGAGCTCAAGATAATACTTGCAGCGGTAACCAATCGATCCTCTTCATAAAAAACTAATTCTTTCGCAGTAGAAAACATTACAAATCTTAAAAGAATTAAATGTCGGCAAAATAAACATACATGTTTTTCTTGTTGATAAGAGGTATTGCGTAATACGACTGCTGATAACCAGAAGCAACCTGTTCCGAACACAAACTCCTTCGCTTTTATATAGACGAAGCTAATTAAGTTTACAGCTTTAGAGCAGTTTGTAATATTTTTACAACATAGTTCTGTATATTTAACGGTGGATTAGACATTGAGAACGAATGTTCTACATATTTGTCATATATGCCAACAGACTGAAGGCCGAATGACGTGTTTAGTTAAAGTTCATAAGGCAGTGATGTTTAAGTTTTAGAATCACTCGGCCGTTCAGACAAAGGTATTTTAAAAAAGTTATAAAAAGTGTTTACTTGGGAAAGAAACGCACCTGTTTCGCATCTACAGCACTATATAAAGGCCTTGCTCAGAGTAACCAATCCAAATGTTGGATTTGCATTTTAATTAGGATAATGATACAAATGTTGGAAGACCATGGTAGAATATTAGTGTGCTTACAGTTTTTATTAGTATTCCGTTTGTACACTCGTGTGCCAAACAAACTAGGGTCCTAAGAGTTTGGGGGATAAAACATTGTTAGATGTCTAATAAGGTGGGGGGTGGGGGGGGGGTTGTGAGAAAAACAATGCACGTGATGTAATTTGTTATTTACTAAAAACAACAATGCGAGTATATATTTGGTTCTTACTCATTTTTTTCTTGATTAAAACTTTTCATACGCAAAGCGTTACAACCTACGTACTGTGATCAAACAAAGCAAACAGTGAAATTCTGTCCAAAAATGCCACTGTTCGAAAAACACATATATAAAGGGGAGGAATAAAAGTCTTTTGTTAGCTCGAGGTTTTATTGACTCTAGCTGTTCCAAAACAGTATTTACTTTATTCTATACAAAGTATTGATAGCCCTTTTGCTGTTTATTTGGGTTTTTGGATACCAAAAGCTGGTAAAACGAGTTTGATGAAAAATATAATGTTATTATATATATATTTACGTAATTCTAAAATTTCAAAACCCAGAGCAATCAAGAATAAACACAGGATTTCTTACGTTTCTTGCTCATCTTGTCAAAACAGCCTTGCCTTTGAAGTCTAGTTATCAAAACAAAAACTTTCTTGAAATTTGGTTCATTCCATTTTCAATTTCATTGCGAAATGCCATAACTCAAGACACTTACTTTTGCTTTTAGTTTTGTAAGCGTTCATGTGCTCAAATCCGAAGTCGTGATAAAAAATCAATTAAGCTACATAAAGCTGCTTTAAATTCCAACATTTCAAAAAATAAACTACAAACTTTTCAGTTTTCATCAGCCGATGTCTTTGTAGCGGACACATTCTCATAAGACCTCCCCCGAAGACTTCTTTTTTAAATAAGCAATACTCATAATAAATCTTATTATCAAAATGCCTTCACACCAAGATAAGACAGCTTAATGAAGTAGCAGTGTATAGGGAGTGCTTTCATTTGATCGAACACCGTGGGAAAACGTTAGTACATTCCTGAATGCCTCAACAATGCTGTCATCAGATAAAGAGAAAACAAGCTTCCAAAAAATAACAGGAAATTAATTTGTCAATAAATTCTTCAGATGGTTTTCCTTTTTAAATATTTTTATAACAGCTTCATACTTTGCAGCAGAGAATTTACAAGAGAGATTAATTAGTATTCGGGCCGTTTGAAATTTTGGTTGTTTCTCAAAAAGATGTTGTGCATTTGGTTTGCTAAACTTTTACGTTTGTTTATTTTACTCAAGTTTCAGAAAGCCTCACACGAAAGGTTTGACTTGGCGAGTAAAAACGATCTTTTCATCTGTATCGTTTGATCAACAAACATCAATGTTCCTATGTGGAGATGACTGGCGTTGATTTTTATCAACTATAGTGCTGGCGGTAAAATTTTCCGTGCCCATCACAGTTTGAAACTGAATGACAGCTTTAAAAGACCGCAAAATAGTTATAAGGTACAGCGATGATCAAACGGAAATTTACAATATAGTAATATCAGATTGAACACCAAACATGTAAACTGACTGTAGACTAGCGGGTAAAAAGGAAGGGAAAAAAGCGTGGTGTTAATAATAGTAAGAGAAATAGTTTGAAATTGAATGCAAAAACATGAGCACTCAACAGTCAACGCCTTTTAGACGATTTTAATCACGAGTTACAGATGTTGAGAAATGTACTCTTGAAATCTCTGAAAATGTTTTTATTTTGTCTTTCTCTTGCTGCTAATGTTTTTAAAGTAAAAATGTACCGATATATTACAATGAAAGCTTGCAATCCAAACCAAACTTGTTAGTTCAAACGATAAGAAACCTCTGTTGACTTTTAAAACATAGAAAGCTAAACTGCTTATATTAAAAGCAGTTTTTACTTTGCTTTTTGTTTGTTTGTTGAAGGAACACTCAGGACCGCGAAATGGCGCTCGTAAAATTGTTTGGGCGCCAAGTTTCTTTTGCTTGAGTGCCATCCACGAAAGTTCCGCAAACAATTCTTCCCTTATCACAAAGTTAAACTTTTAAACGGGATATAATCTCAAAAGCTATTTATAACAAGTGACATCTACTTGGTTGGAGGTAATGAAAACGCGCCAAGTAATGTGCACGCGTGCGTAGGTCAGCGTACCTCAATAATGTCAATGGGCTAAAGCTAAACCTACAAGACACGGCTGTTAAAATGATATCAATGATGGTTAGCTTAAAGACTAACATTCTGAAAAGTTTTTGAAGCAGTGTATTAATATTACCAGATGATGTTTTTAAATTTCATCTAAAGGAAAATGTTTGGATAGCTAACTTCTAAGAAAAAACGTAAAGATTTCCAAGTTTGCTTACAAAGGGATTATAAATGGTTTTATAATCATGAATACTGAATTTAATTTTATGCTATCATGTTTAAGCATTGATCATCGGTAGCTCAAGGCGGCCATTTAATAGACAAATGGTTGGGATGTAGACTTGTCTAATACTAATGCTTATAATAGTTTATATATTGCTCGCTTTGGGTTCGGCGGCGCTTGTTGATCAGATAATCAACAACAAAAGCGAAACTTTGTAATCAAAAAAGCATGAGAAAGAGCTTCTATTTGGACGGTTACATCTCAAGCGTATTTCCTGATAATTTATTGTCCAGCCTACAAATTACTGAAATAAGGATGTCCATTGTCTAAGATTCTCTCTAATCAATTTAAATGCAATTCATTTCTAAAAAACCGTAAAAAATATATCGGGAACATTATAATTATAAAATGTTTACTTCGCTTTGGCAACGGTTTTGGTTTTTTTTTCTCGGTGTTGTTTGCAATCAGGAAATATTTTAAAAAGAGAGCCGAGGTGAACTGCCAAACTCCAAGACTATTGGCGTCGCACTTGTGAAAAGTCGACTTCACATGACGTCTAGCAAACATCTGACACGTTAATTGATTTTCAATACAGCTGATAAGTGTTAATTGATAGTGAAAGTGACACAAATTAGATCGAAGGTAAACTTGGTGGGAAGTATTGTTGCTTTACGTCCGGCTTTGAACCTCACCTATTGCAAACGAACAGTTAAAGAAAAGCACGTTTCCTCAGCTAAAGATGCGTTTTCTCAACTTCTCAATGCACCTACCACACCAAATAACAATGAGGATCTACGAGAGATATCTAAAGTTGTCTTACTTGATAATTTGCTAGTTTTAGTTATTAATTCCACCGTTTTTCTTAAGAATTTATGATTGACAGATGACAAAACTGATGTTCACTGTTCTGTTTAACCAATGAGGACACTTTGAAAACTTTGGCGACGAAATGGCGCTATGTTAAAAGGTTATAATTGATTATTTGTTTTGGGATGAATTCATCTATTTCGACTTTACAAGTTGTGGAGCTCATCGATTCACTTGCAAGAAAACCGTGACGGTGACGAAGTTCAGTAACAGTTAAAAAGGCGACAACTTGAAATTTTGTCAAAAACTGACGCAATTGCAAATTTATCCTATTACTGCAATTTTGAAGTCATGGAATCCACACAAACTCATCGTGCATCACTGTCTAGCAAAGCCAGGGCATTTTCAATCGCTTACTTAGTTGACAAAGGTAGGATAAATTTCTTATAAAATTATTTGCCTCAGCGATCATCAAGCTTGCATACAATGCCTTAAAGATAGGCTGCCTCATTTTTATGCTGTCATTAATCGTGATGCGTTTTTTAAATTTAAGCTGGGGAAACTGATAATAGACAAGCTGATGACAAAGAGGACAATATCCCCACGGGACAACAAGACAGAGACCTGTTAGCGGGACCCACTGCAACCCATGAGAATAACATTCAAGTACATCTTGAAGCTTTTGATCTGTGGGAATGTTTTTATCGACTGGGCACAGAGATGATCATTACAAGGGCCGGACGGTGAGAAAATGCCTAATTTTAACCGCATAGCGTCTGCTCTGCTTTTTTATTTTCGAATAGGTTGAAATCACCTTTTTTAGATTCAAACTTTAAAATCTCTGCCTCAGGGAAAAATTAGTTTATTTTTGTGGTAAGCGACTTACAGCAGCTTAAGTTTGTCGAAAAGTCTTTTAAGTTATTGTCTAGCTCAAATAGATTTATATTAATTAATTCCGTATTGTAAAATACGCACTTGTTTTAATTATCATTATTTATTTTTTAAAAGACTACTGATTCCCTCTTCCAGCTAATATGGTTTTGATAAACAGTTGTCACTATTAAAAATAACCAAAATAAATGAAACCTGGAATTATTGCAAGTACTTTCCTGAGAAAAAAAAACCACGAAAGTTTTGTGCTAAGACGTACCACCTTGGTAAAATGTTTAAATCCTCATCCACGTACAAGAGCAATTTTTCCTTGACAAGTTTACTTGTCAATTTTTACTGCTCGTCTTTTGATGATCGACAAGTTTTCCATTGACAAGGTTTTCTACTGAAGAAAAAACAGTTTAATAATTTTAAAAGCGTTTTAATTAAACTAAAGAATATATCATGGAAAATTTTAAATGTGATTCAAACTCCAAAAGTTGCCACAAAAATTGTGAAAAACGGCAACGATTCTTTACTCTCTCTCTCTCTCTCTCTCTCTCTCTCTCTCTCTCTCTCTCTCTCTCTCTTGACTGAGTAGTGCTCTAAAATTTTATGTGTTTGAAATTCTAACAACTGTTGGTCTTATGTAATAAGATTTGGGAAAATTTAAAGACAATGAGTTTATGATAATACTTTGCATAATACTTTTTGCTTATGACAAGGATTTAGTAATGCCGAAAAATTGGTTAGTTTCCAAAATTGTCTTGATAATTGTAATTTTTGTTTTAAATCATTATTTTTCTCATCTTTTTTTAAAATATATATTTATATATATTCAACAACCGTTTCCTACCCCAGTAGGTTGTGATGGCCCACGGTGAGTTGCTCACACTTTTGGAGGACTCCAGTATTGAACTAGACAAGATAAGACTACTGATAAAAGTAATGGTGACTAAAAGCTGCGTCGGTGCGTCTAAAAAACAGTTTTTCAGTTCACTCCGAGGAAGGACTAATGTCCGCAATGTCAAAAAACTACTGAATATTATAAATAACTTTATATGTCACTGAGCAATGTTTCAGATATGCTAAATATTTAATGAAACGTATTAACACCTTTTTTATGAATTCTGCTTAATAACTCAAAAGTGTTTTTTAAAAACACAAGTACACTTACCAATTGTGGTAATCAATTGAACGCAAAAATTTGCTAAAGAGCAAACTTTACAGCTAAAAGTAAAATGCGAGATGATATATCTATGGTATTCAGCAACTTTTGTTTTTAAAGTATGTAAGCAGTAAAAAGGAAGAAGTCATGCAGGTTCCAGTTTCTTGGCTAGTCCTACTGAATTGCTCAGAAACAACGCTATAAATCAGAAAGTAACTTGTTGTTGGTAGTTCTCAGTTCACAAAACGGGCACCAAAAATGTAGTTATCTATCTTTGATTTTACTTTTAGAGAACTTTTAAAGCAGCTAAAGTCTCAGCTTGGCGCTGTTATAAATTTTTTAGGTTTTCATCAAAGAGTCATCAAATGTTTTTGTCTCAAAGAGTCAAACAAAAGAAAAAAGCGTATAAAGTGAATATTCATTTTGATTGTTTTACTGTTGTTACTTTAGTCAATCCTTTAACCTATCGATGAAACGCGGAGAAAAAGTAAAGAAAACAATCGTTTTACCAACAATCGTTATTAGTCTGACTTTCTGGTATACTGATTCGAGATATGCAGTGATAAGCAAAAGAAACCGTGAACTAAAAAATTTGCAAAACTGTAGTTGGTGAATCAACTGAGCTCAATTACCAAAAAGGATTAGCATGAACTTGGAGTTATCAGAATCTGTATGACAGGCTATTACAATTGTAATTCTTTTGTCAGAAAAGTTTAAAGTTATAAATATGATGAGGAAATATACCAAAGAAATATAAATCTCTTTTTATCATTTTGTTATCTATTCATGATCATGTCTTTTATTCAATTCAAAAGTAAAAGGAAACGTTTATATAAATTATATAGTACACCATAAAACAGTTTTTGGTTTGTGTTACACTAAAAAACCGCAGCAGACATTCTTTCTGTTATAGCTACCAAGTCAAAACCAAGGAGGATCATTTCACAATAACTGTATTCTTTTAGAACGGCAGAAAGAAATCAAAAGCTTTAATAAAAGTTCATAAAATCTGTTCTGAACTGCGAAGCCTTTGTTTCCGGTTTTTGATAATTTTTCCTCGAACTGCAGTTAGAAAAGTTCCCATGCAAAACTTAGCTGCCTAAACTTAGCTCATTCAGCGGGCATGTGTTTATTTTCATCTCATAAAGCAGAGAACCATCAAAGATGTCTAGTAAATAGAAAAGCAAGCAGAGAATGAGAGGTGTACGGCCATATTCAACAGATAATACATTTAAGATCAGTAAAACAAGTATCGCAAACTGAACTAAAAAAATAAAGAAAGTAAAACTTTTAATTATTTTTGCCATTTTTTTCTTATTCTTATTTTTGTTCTCTCTTCATTCTTTTTTCCTTTTGGCTTCTTTTCTTTATTTTACTCTTCTTTTTATACTTAACTCTTCAGTTCACCGTTCTGCCAAATGAATAACTTAGTTTTGACGGTCGCTTTTTGTTAATTCCTTAATTTTCCCTATTTTTCAACTTTATGTTTAACTTCAATAGTCGAGATAACCACAGCTAAAGAATTATGATCAGGAAAGCTCAGCCATTAAACGTGCGAAATGTTGTAAATGTATATATCGTGTATGGTGGCGTTTGAGGGATACGTTAAAATATTTCTTTTTGAGCAAGGCAAAAAAAGTAGTTTGTATATTGTAGTGCTGTTAATATCTGAATGTTTACATCAAAAGCAAACTAAAATCTTATAACCAATTCTTTACAAAAAAAACTCTAAGAAAAACTACAAAAAAAATAACTGAAATAAT
>JANCMA020003206.1:1749-17754 GCA_024336925.2 Zoanthus solanderi
CCTCCCTCTCGTACATCCCATAATATTAACTGTCTATAAATCAATTGTCTTTACGACTTCCGGTTTAAGACATTACATCTCCTTCCTCGTAGTTATAATTGAAATGTTCAACTAAAGATACGATGCTCTGAAAACTCAACTAGTCACAAAACATAACTATCGTATGTTTTCAAATCAAACGTGGATAAACAATACATAAATTGCTAACACATATAGCTTTCAACTTATCTGACAGATCAGTTTTAAATACATTGTTCCAGTAACAGTTCAGAGATCAAATATCTTTTTTGGGATCCTCTTTCTAGTTGATCTTCGCAGTGGCTGTGGCTTTTCATTCTCTGATGAATTCTCTCTAGAAACTTCGACTAGACTTTTGTTCTCAATGGAAACTTCAGGTTTTGGTGTTGTTTGTTCTTGTACGTTTGAAGTCGCAGGTTTTGAAGTAGTTTGAGTTGAGGAATCAAGGTTTGGATTATTGATCAAATCTGTAAGGTCTTCAGTCGAATCTCGAGTGTCCAAATTAGTATTAGGAGGTAATTGCTGGTCTAGTTTCTTAAAGAATGATGAATTTCTTGTAACTGTAGTGTTCTCATCTTTAGCAGTAATCATGCTTCCTTTACATTGCACAACAGTCATTGGGTCAGGATTGTAAACTGTTGACCCTTTTATCATGTTGAATGGCCTTTTGACTAGCACTGAATCGCCAGGGCTGATGTTACAAGGTTTTACATGGTGCTTGTTGTCAGCATAGGATTTGATCTTCATCTTTTGTAACGAATCATGTTTGCGAATTATCTCAGACACTGGATCAGCACTGTCAGCTTGTGGGATCTTGTTACGTACAGCACGTTTCATTAACAACACACTAGGGGCTGTGCCAGTAGTTGCATGAGGTGTTGTGCGATAGTTGCGCAAAAACGATTGCAACACTTTTCTCCAATTCTTTCCTTCTGTCTTTGCTGCTTTGATAGACTTCTTTAGTGTCTTTACAAATCTTTCCACCTCCCCGTTGGCTCTAGGCCAAAGTGGAGTCACTTTGCGATGTCGGAATCCAAGCACTTGAGCAAATGTTGCAAATTCATCGCTGTTAAAAGGTGGTCCATTATCTGACTTGACTATACGGGGTGTTCCAAATGTTGCAAACAGCTGATCTAGCTTTGGTATGACAGCACTCGCAGATGTTGATGATACTGGTTCAACAAATGGGAATCTCGAATAGTCATCAATCACTAGAAGTAAGGTTTCACCACTGACATGTGCGAAGTCAATACTTATTTCGTCAAAAGGATTGTCTGGCAAGACGGACATTTGAAGCGGTTCTGTTGTATAGACTGGGGTGACAATTTGGCAGGGCAGGCAGGCTTTAACCTTATTTTCCACCATCTTGTCCATGCAAGGAAACCAAACTTTTTCTCTCAAGAGTGCCTTTGTTTTCACAATGCCAAGATGACCTTCATGGGCAATATCAACAATTCGTTCTTGCAAGCTTGCTGGTACAACAAGGCGGTCGGATTTCAAAAGAACAGTTTCAGTGCAGGTTAGTTGTTCCTTTATTTGCTCATACCGAGACAATTCAGACACTGAGACATTAGGTGGAGCTTTATGCCAACGACCAGATCTGACTGCAGACATAACTGCTTGGAGGGTTGGGTCTTTTGCTACTGCTGACTCTATCTCAAACAAGGTGATGGCTTTTGGAACGGCATTCTTTGTAATAAATGCAACATGTTCTTCAGTCTCATCCTCATAATTCTGGTACTCGCCAACTGGGTGTCTCGAGGGGTAGTCAGCTGGGTTTGAAATGCCGGGGCGATATTCAACTGTGAAACGATATTGCTGTAGATCAAGAAGCCAACGTTCGATTCTGGCAGTTGGTTTTGAATACGGATTGTTGAATAGAGTCACTAAGGGCTTATGGTCGGTGATGACTTTAAAATCTGTACCATATACGAACAGATGAAATCGCTTGATTGCCCAATAGATAGATAAAGCTTCGCGGTCAATCTGAGGGTATCTTGCTTGGGTAGGAGTTAGTGGGCAACTTGCATACTGGATTGGTGTCATTTCTTTTGTTGTTGTGTTTTCTTGTGTTAAAACCGCACCTAGGCCAATGGGACTTCCATCAACAAATATTGTTGTAGGTTTTGTAGGATTGAAATACCCAAGGGTGGTCTCAGATGAAAGAGCAGATTTTAGCAGTTGAAATGATTGTTGCTCCTTCTCTGTCCACTTCCATTTCACTCCAGCACAAGTGAGTTGACGAAGGGGTCTGGTGATGACTGCAAAGTTTTTGATAAACCTTGAGCAAAATGCAGTAGAACTGAGTAAACTTTTTACTTCAGTAACATTAACTGGTGGTGTAACACTTTGGAGGGCTTTGACCTTTTTTGGGTCAGGTGACAAACCTTTCTCAGAGAATACGTGACCGAAAAAGAGCATGGAGGGGACTCTAAACTGACATTTTGGTAAGTTGATGGTTAGTCCATTCTCCTGAAGCTTACAAAGTAACAGTTTCAAATGTTGGTCATGTTCGTCATTGTCTCTGCCACCAATATAAATATCGTCACTAATATTCTTAACACAAGGTATGCCCTGAATTGCATCACTTACTTTTTTTTGAAAGATTTCTGCAGCACATGAAAGTCCAAAGTTAAGGCGTTTGTATCTGAACAAACCTACATGCGTTGAGAATGTTGTCAATGATTTCGAGTCTGGGTGAATTGGGATTTGGTGATATCCTTGGTTGAGGTCAATTTTACTAAAGACTTTACAGCCATTTAAATCATGTATTACATCATCAATTGTGGGGATAATGTGACGTTCTCTGACAATGGCTTTATTCAATGCCCTCATGTCAACACATATTCGAATCTCGTTAGGCTTATGAGGTTTTGGAACCACAACTATGGGTGACACCCAAGGGGTAGGGCCTTCTGCAGGTTCAATTATGCCTTCACTTTCTAGTTGCTGTAATTTTCTTTCTACTTGTTTTCTAACATGAAAGGGAATGCGTCTATGGGGCAATGCAACTGGTTTGAGTGATTTGTCTACATGAATATGCACTGGTTCACCTTTGTACTCACCCATTCCATGTGTGATGCCAGGAAAGTCCTTCAAAAAGATGGGTACATTGATTGGCACAGTTGCCTCAGGTATGTTAATTGTATTTATCGCCTTGATCAAATTTAACTTTTGCGATGCTGACCAACTGAGTATTGAGTTTGATGGACCCTTAGCAACGTAGAATGTTTCCTCAGATGAGCCATGGGTACTTGTAATAGTGGCATGAAACTTCCCACACAAACTTAGCGGATCAGCGCTCATATATGGATAAATTTTGGTTTTTGTTTCAACAAGCTGAGGCTTTGGTTTTAAACGGTCGAAATCTTGTTTACTAAGAATATTTACTGTGGCACCAGAATCTGCCATAATTTTGAGCAAAGTGTTGATGATTCGAACCTCATAGATGGGTTTTGTGGTATAGTTCGCCTGTGCGCCGGTTGTGAATGTGTACTCTTCACTGTCATCACTAAAACAATTCTGAGAATTACTTTTATCAACTTGGGAACTATCTGTAGTTATAGTTTTAGCATGTTGTTTGCCAGCCGGTGGATATTGGTGTCTAGACTTGCTGCGACACACTTTAGAAAAATGATTTAATTTTCCACATTTAAGGCAATACTTCCCTTCAGCGGGGCATTTATTCTGGTGAGGATAATTTCCACCTCATAATCCACATTTTCTCTTACGCGGAGTAAAATTCCGATTAAAATTTTTCTTTGTTTTTATATTGGAATTATTTCGATGTTGACCAACGGCATGCGATTGTTGTTTTTCCATTTCGTTTGTTTGCTCATCTGCAGTTTCCATCGCTCGCGCGGTCTTTAGTAAATTTTCCAAACTAAGGCTTTGTTCGATCGCTTTTCTTCGGAGTCGAAGAGATGACGTTCCTTGAATTATTTGCCGTTTGATTTCCAAATCCGGGTCGGAAAATTCACACTTTCGCGCCAGAAGTTGTAAACGAGTATAAAATTCTGAAATATTCTCGCCTGACTTTTGTGCTTGTTGGCGGAACACGTAAACATGATGATCGATGCATTTTTGTGGCTCAAAATGATCTGAAAGTGCTTTCACAGCTGTTATAAATTCATCACTTTCTTCGGTCGGCTCGCTTATCTCGAGTGTCTCAAAAATATCGCACATTTCTTCACCCACATAATGCAATAGCATGGCTTTTTGTTGAGACGCTTTGGTGATATTCATTGCAACAAACAGATTTTTCAGTCGCTTGACGTACTTTTCAAATCGAGTGGGTGCTGTCTCTCGTGGTTGCGGTTCAAACTCAGGAAAATTTGGTAGATTAATTGTTGCTGACGCCGCCATGGCTTTCTTGATCGCCGATTATAAATTTTGAAGTTATCCTATCTCGGTATCTTTTGAATCGAATTTCTCCACGAATTGAAATTTTCTGTTGATGATTAACATTTGATTTTTTTTTTTTATCCCATCCTCGTCGCCATTTGTGATGTCTTGTGTCCAAAACACAATAAATATTTTTATAAAACAAACTTAGTTTTTTATTCGGTACCTATGAACACGCGACACGGTATTCCTTCTTAAATCCTCCCTCTCGTACATCCCATAATATTAACTGTCTATAAATCAATTGTCTTTACGACTTCCGGTTTAAGACATTACACCTATATCTATATAACTTGACTTATACCTATTTATAAGTTAACCTATACCTATAACTCAGAATGGTTCTTCCTTTACTTTTTCCTATACCAATATGTATGCCTTTACCTATTTCTATACTTCTTCCTATACCTATACCTTTACTAATACCTATATCTATACTTCTTCCTATACCTATACCTTTACCTATACCTATATCTATACTTTTTCCTATACCTATACCTTTACCTATGCCTATATCTATACCTCTTCCTATAACTATACCTTTACCTATACCTATATCTATACCTCTTCCTATAACTATATCTATACCTATACGTCTAACTATATCTATACTTCTTTTTATACCTATACCTTTTTCTATACCTGTACTTATACTTTTACCTCTTACTTTGCCTCTACCTATTCCTCTATCTCAACAAGACCACCGTGGAAACTAGCCTTAGCTGACAATGTTAGTGTGTTTAAATAAAGTTATTTTGATAATCATCACCTATACCTTTACCTCTATCTATATGTAAACCTATAACAACAGTAACTTCTACCTCGAGCTCTACCTTTAACTATACCTACACCTCTATCTACACATACCTATATATACACAATATAATCTGCAAAACGAATTTTAATACCTCTAACAAAAGAAATGAACTGACAGGTTTTTGCAGCCATTTAAATAAATTTTTACTAAAAATGTGTAAATTGTGCTTCTTTATAAGACGAACGAAGCCGATCTGTTCATTATGCACCTGAAGGGGGGATGGGGGCAATATGCATAAAAAGAGCTCGATTGAAATATAGATGCAGTGCTCAAATTCGATTAAATTTGTGTGTGTTTTTTTCGTTATAGTTTTTGCTTCAGTTACCATTCATGCAAACTCATGTATGTGCGATGTATGTAGTAATTGATTGATAGTTTTTCCGAAAAGGTATTGCATGGGATTCTCAAACAAAGGAGAACAATCAATCTCAGTGTTTTTGCTGATGACCATTCATGTGTTTTAATAATGAAACCATGAAAAAATCATAAACATACAAGACAAAGTTCAAAACAGATTCTTTATCCACAATAAAAATTTCATGCTCCAAGTTTGTAAATAAAAGCAAATTTGTTCTAGGAGATATGTTTTGACCAATTTTGCCTCAATTTTTTTTTTTGGGTAGTTTTGTTTGTAAAAGGCTCCTTTTCCTTTTGAGAAAACCCAAACTATTTTTCCTTTCAAGTGCAGTAATATTATAATCTTGTAAGATGTGCATGATGCTTGTCGAGTGCATGTGTTGGAACTAATTCTTACTTGAATTAATAATGAGCCCTAAGCTACGTTGGTAGCGGGCAATACTGCTATATCTAGTATTAGTATATGCCACACAAGTGAAAAGTAGTTATCGGGCACGCTGATTGGCTAGCTCGGAGGTGATTAACCAAGTACGTACTATTCACCTCGAGCAACAGAAGAAAAACAAAATGGCTTCCCGTTCGCTTTGGTTTCAAAATGTCACAAATAAGTTACTCGTTAGTTATTCAGCTTGTGTGGTATATACGAAAACAATTATTCACCTCAGTGTCAGTGAAAGTGGTGAGTATTTGTCTCGCCGCTTCGGTAAATATGCACCACTTTCACTGACACTGAGGTGAATAATTGTTTAAACTAAAACTAACACTAAGCCCCAGTCTCACTGAGCAGTATATGATGCCCGTTCCCCAACATGGCCTGGCTCACCAGGGCTGCTCAACTCTTGAACTAGTCCTAATTACTTTCTTTTTTTTTTGCACAACTTATCCGGGTTTTAGTACCAGGTATGCATTTCCAGAGAGGGAGGGGAGAGAGGAGGTTAAGTAAGCATTTGTAATGCACCCCCATCCCCCCCCCCCTGAGTTCTGTGAGGCTTGCTGGTCTCACCCGCTAAAAAACAGGTTGCCAGCAAAAACATCCGGTTTCTGTTTATCTTTTAACGTTTCTTGTCAAAATATCTGACACTCTTCTAAAGCTTTTTTGGAAATAATTTAGCTTATGATACTATAGAAGACAAGAAGCTGAAAATGATATAGACTGCGAAAATTTTCAGAGCAGCACTTTGCGAATTTATTAACGCAATGGTAAGTGATTAAGAGAAAGGTTTTATCCGCACATAGCTCTTGTTTATAATTAGCTAGTTCCTTAATTTAAACAAACTGTTACATCAGTCATTTCTCCAGATAAAGTGGAGTCCTTTTCATTGCTTTAGCAATTTACAGTTCAAGTGATTTACACGAGTTGATGGCTATTAAAGAACCTCTATAGTTTTACGGTGACTTAGTACCGAAATGTCGCCTACAATACTCCGTGGAGTTACATATATTTACTAATAAAATGATTTGCTTCAGAACCTTAAATTATTCCATCCGCTAGTTATTGATAGAGTTTCTTGCCGCCATAAGTAGATGTAAGGACAAAATTAAACAGTCGCACAACAATTAATTGCGTATTGTCTGTCAACCGTGAGCGTTTCATTCATGTTGCGCGTTTTATGATTCGTGTAATTTGTTTTGACTCTAAACTAGCGGCGCGGTAGGTGAAGTTGGCAACAAGCATCTTTGACCTTCATCACGCTTTTTTTATAACAACTTTATAAGAACAAAGAAGCTCAGATCGGCCGAAAATTAAGAACAATTTAAGAACAAGCTCAGGCTGAGGCTGAAAAAAATAAAAATGTTTTTAGTTGAGACTTACTGAATCTTCAAACCGCTCACAGAAATAAGACCAAATTAAGAACAAATTGACTCAATGACTCAAAAAAACTTC
Organism: Zoanthus solanderi; assembly: GCA_024336925.2. Classification (NCBI taxonomy): domain Eukaryota; kingdom Metazoa; phylum Cnidaria; class Anthozoa; order Zoantharia; family Zoanthidae; genus Zoanthus; species Zoanthus solanderi. The sequence continues at coordinate 9,231 of JANCMA020003206.1, forward strand.
GATCTCAAAACAAGGAAATTAGATCAGTTAAAACTCTAATAACATACATAGCAAACTTACTCGATTTTAATTGGCTCAGAGCAATGCGGTTTTTTGTAAACACTAGTGCAAAAAAGAGTCAACCCAATGCAAAATTAGTTAGAAAGACCAATTCAATAGTAAGAAAACCAGTCGATCTTAATTGGCACAAACCAAGAGATGATGAAGGGTAAGAGATTGAATCCTTCAAATAAGCCTTATTACTACGGGTATCCCTCTCAACTTATTGATATACATGGTATACCCAGCTCTTCCGCGGATGTTACTCGCGCGTTGCGTGGACTTTTCTCAAAATGACCTGAGATGAAATGGCGGGAAATGTAGAACAAAGTCCCTTTCTAAGTTTTTTCAACGAACTCGACTATTATACACGTTCGTTCCACGAAAACATCCACACAACAAACGAGTAACTTCCGTGGAAGAGCTGGGTACCATGTCTATAAAAAACTTGAGAGGGATTACTCTAGGAATAAGATCTATATGGGGGATTAACTCACTTTCCCATCATCGTCTTTTGGACAAACCTGATTCTGTGCATTAAAAGTGCGATTTTATTCGTATGCTAAGATCGATATTTAACCGGAACCAAGAACATTTGGCATTCTATATTTGCTCTGGAGCCCGGTTTCAGTTCACATAGCGTATACAAAAGTATAAATAGTACAAACATGCTAGTAGCTAACTTGAAGCCACTGAGTTGGGCACTATGGTCACGTTGGTAGCCGAAACAGCTGTCCATGTCTGCTAGCAATCAGGCTCTCTATTTTTTTATGGTAGTTTAAAGGGGTAAAGCCCGCTACCAACGCGGCCATAGTGCCCAGTATAGTGGCTTCAAATTAGCTACTAGCACGTTTATGCTATCTATACTTGAGTTCATCTTTATAGCCACATCCCACAAGCCTTGCGCTTTTACTATTACTTATGATCAATCTATTCTCTAAAAAGTAAAAACTAAAATTAATATATAGAGGATACTACACGGTGGCGCGAAGATATGAAGTTTATCTTCGAGTGGAAAAAATATTTCATGAGTGAGTGCAGCGAACGAGTGAAATCTTTTTTCCACGAGAAGATATACTTCATATCTTCAAACCACCGTGTGATATCCTCTATCACTAGAGAGAAGTATGGAAAATATCTCACTGTCTCGCATCCTGGATGTAGTTTCGTATGGAAAATACGAGTTGTCTATTTTTCGGTAAAACATCCATATCTATGTATTAAAACATAATATTTTTAAAACTGCTGCCTCGTTTCCTAAACTCCCTATTACTAGGCTATTACTAGGCTATTATTAGGCTAACCTATTTGTTTCTTTTTAACGTTTGACGCTAAAATCTTGAATCTCAATTAATGAAATGTGCTTTAGTCTGCTCCGTTTTCAAAATTAGACGATTTCATGAAGAATGTAAACATCTTATAATGATCAATGGTTTGTTTTTAACTCTTATCTCTGACAGGTACCAGTTCAACTTAATTCAAGACTATGTTTTCCCAAAGCTTCAACGTTATTTATCATTTTGCTGATGTTCATTAGTAAAACTACGAGTGAGGGTGCGCAGCAGTTCTGGGGTCAGAACGGTTGGACAGACTGTTCTCTTTCTTGTGGTGGAGGAACACAGCGACGGCTGGACAACACAAGTGCAACAAGACTTTGTAACCTTTTGAACTGCCCAGGTGAAAAAATGTGAAAAATGTGGTTTTCAGGGAGGAGAAGATGAGGGGAGAGGGGTAGCGGTAATCAGACATTATATCGTATGCTGGACAGCTTACGCGTGCACAGTTTTTGATTAGTGACACTTGGGTGGGGAAAGATATAGATATATAGATCAACAAAGTGACCTATTTTTCATTTAAAATTAAGAAATAGAACATGTTCTCGGTGCTTTTGCAACCTGGTGACAAACGAGACGAGTTCGAGGGCAGATCAGTGAAAACCCGAAAGGTAGTCGAGGGGTTTTCACCTGCTCTAGAATTCTCATAAACTTTGCCCAGGTTTTCACCAGGCTATAAAGGCATGGAAAACATGTTTTATTTCTTTTATAGCCTTATCTTATTCCGTGTTAACAAAGAGAAATACTCTAATTTCTTTCATGAAAGTTGAAACGGTGAATTTTTGTAACTTGGAGACAGCCAACCACATTGCTTACGTCATTTTTGTGCTTCATAGCTCTATGAAAACTCACTTATTAACCAATCAAAACGCACTTATGCTATCCAAATTATTTTATGAATATATGCATAGGCCTAAAAAACTTGGATGTTCTTTTGATGATAAACGCAGCAACATTGGTATTTTGATGGATAGTTTGAGCGGAGCATGCGCAAGTTGCACCCTGCGCGAGCAAGTTGCTCAGCTCATTTGCTTGCAATATTTGATAACCACAACTTCTGAAATATATTTCTGTTTTACACCAGACGACCAGACAGCAATTATCGTTCCCTTTTCTTAATCAAAGTATACGCTTGTGATTTATCTTAGTCATGGAAGATACAAAATTCGCAAGCTACGCATCAAATTTAACTTGAAACTTGCTCGCTTAGGTTGCAAGTCGCTCTGTTCAAACTGTCAATCAAAATACTGATGCTGCAACTGAAGTTTGCAAGGTTGTCATCAAAAGAACATCCGATTTGACTGTAAAATAGAAGGTGACAGTAAGGCGACAGTAGGTCTTACTATATACTAGGATGTTGTGAAAGCCTGACCTTTGTGATTTGCTCTTGAGCGAGATACTTTACCAGACTTGTTTCAATCAGCTGTATAAACGATTACCAGCTTTGATTAGGGCAAACCTGCAATAAATTAGTGTTTCGTTCATGGAAAGTTAAGCTCCTCATTTACGAAAAAAGTACAACACATGGGCGGCGGAAGCAAAAAATTATTGGGGGGCACAATGGAAAATGTAAATGTTCGTTATTATCCCATCCCATCCCTCTCTCTTTCCTTCCTTCTATTAGTCGTAAACTAACTCTGGAAAGGTAGTTCCATATTTATGTTTTACGTTTCATCAATACCAGTTAGTACTTTTTATAAGGCCATTTATTTCATATTAGTGCTCCTACTTTGTTTACAAAACACTGAACTATCAGTTTCGATGAACTCTGAGTTATTTCTCTATTATTGAGTACATAAAATCTAAAATTTTTATTCTAAAAAAAGTTGCTGTTCTTAGCCAGATTATTATTGAGGGGGCCTGGCCCCCCCAACCAAATTATTGTGCCCCCCCCCAGTTTCACCGCCCATGCACATACTAAAGTTTCTAGTCTTGAAATCATTATCAATCGATTGCAAAAATCAAATTTATTTGATTTATTTGGAATATGCATTTATAACGTTATTAAAGAATAACAGCATCGTTACAAGATCATTATTGCAACTCTGCATTTAAGATAACTAAAACAAAACTGGAATATAATTGAAACTTAAAGTATTAAGTTGTCCAAAATTTTATTCTTTTTTTAAAAAATATTAACGAAAAAAATAAAATTATTGTAGTCGCCGTAAAATATTTTTTCACTCATTAAAACGAAACGTCATTCTGTAGCAACAGTTTTAAAAACAAACAGAGCATGATTTAAAGCCGTAAATGGTTTAATTTCGGAACAATATCTTTTTAGAACCTGACTATTATTTACGTACCAAAAAAAAAAAAACAATAAATATGATATAACTGTAAGCATACCTTCCATTTTGAGAGAGAAGGCCTGTGATCTAAATGAAAAAAACAAAACTTAGTTTAATTGAACATTTTAAAAAGTTTGTAATTCAAGTGAAATAAAATAAATGTATTGAAACTGATTAAAACGCTCGGTTAGTATTGTGTTACATGTATATATTAAGGTAAAAAGCCTGTCTGTACATATGTTTAGATAAAATCTGTTAATCTCAACAGAGAAGGAAAACCAGATTTTCTTACCGATTTGTTTGCTCTCCGTAGAAACCTTACGATTTTTTTGTTTATCTTTTAATTTTTGGGTTTTTCTAATTAACCAGCGCTCTAGTCGTTCTTGGTCGACATGTCTCATAACATACTCCTCAAGAAATAACGGATTTTCTTGAAGATAATTTTTAACATCTTCGGCATCAATTTCTGCAAAAAAAAAAAAAAAAAAAAAAAAACGAAAATGTAGTGTTAAAGAGAAAAGTTCTGATAATTAATTCACCTTAAATTAATTTTAAAAGCCAACTCTCGGTTTGAAGCAAAATTGTTTAAAATGAGTATCAAACCAAATCTTAAAAAAAATCTTTAATGTTGCCTAAAGCGATTGAAAACAATAATTTTTTTAAAGATTGTACTAACAACTTATTTAGGGTTTTCTTGATCTGACGGCAGCGTTTATATTCTTTGGGAAAAAAAACAGCGCGAAAAATTTTCAATTCTACATACCTTGCGGTTCACTGCCATTTTTTCGGTCTCCTAGCGGTCTATAATTCATCAAAGCCGGACGAAAAGGGCTATTATTTAAGTTTGAGGAGAAGCCTTTGTGGTTTGTGTTGATATTGTGGTTGCCATTTCGCGTAGTACTCCCATGTGTTGGTGAAGTTGACGTCGAATTTTTCGGATAACCTGCTTGGCTCGGAGCTGTCTTCCTGCTTACTGGACTATGTCGGGCGCTGTTTGGAAGAGGAGGAAGCCTTCGATTGGCAATCTGTCTCGATGGGCTAGACATCTTCTGAGTGCTCTAACCAAACGAGAAAATGGAAAACAGCGTTAAGAAGACACATTAGATACCAAACTTAAAATAACAATACGTAAAAACAAAGCAACGTTTCGTTTCCAGAATTATTGTTTACTCAGTCCCAGTCCACATGTGAACAAACAGCTGTCTTTGGTCACATGATATTCCAACAGCTTTGGGCACGGGCTTCCCAAGCTACTTTATTACTTAATACTTTTTTCTACTTTTTTATACAACTTGTTTCACTAACATATTAGTTTTATTACATGTGATTTATATAGTAAATGTATGGCCCACAGAATTTTACGTTTTTGCTCAAAAAGTTTTCAAAATGAAATAAAAATAATGAAATACTTACCTTCAAGATAAATTTGCAACAAAGTTTGAAATATTGATGTCACTTTACTTTTAGGTCGTTTTACATTGTGAGTCGCAACGGATTTCAACGGTCGTGCAAAAAATCAAGCTCAGTGGGGCAGACGAGTGCGAACTGGACACCACCGCGATGAAATTTATCTCAGTTCTGATTGGTCGTGAGCACAATCGTTATTTGTAAGTACAGGTGTCCAGTTCGCACTTATCTGCCCCACTGGGTTTGATTTTTTTGCTCGACCTTTGAAATCCGTTGCGACTCTCAATGTAAAACGGCCCTGAACAGTGGCCTTTGACCTACAAATGGCTGGGATTGTGACATCAATATTTCGGGTGAGGATTCTTGAAAATACGATTCAAGTTTGTTGCAAATTTATCTTGAAGGCAGGATTTGAAAAAAAAAATTTGAATTTTAATTTATTTTTAGAGATTTATGAGCGTTAGAGTTCGAGCGGGTCGATGGCGTGTTTCCAACCTTTTCTTCTTATATATATATATATTTCCCCCTTCTTGTCAGTCTCCCAGCAGCAGATACCAACCCAAAACAACACATAACAATGACAAATAACAAAAAGTCAAGGATATTGAGGTGTTTCTTTATTCTTAATTCATTTTGAAAACGTTTCGAGCACAAACGTAACATTCCATACATTTACTATATAAATCACATGTAATAAGTTAGTGTCACAAATATAGCTTGGTCTACCTATGTTTGTTTCTAATTCAAACGACCGTTGTACTTAGTGTAAGATATTACAAGAGAATGTATGGGAAATTTGTTGTCTCTCTCTAAAAACGTGTAAATTAATACCTAGTTTGAAATCAATTTTATCTACCTCTAACGTGTTGTTTATTTGTGTTTTGTATCAGGTTTTTCGTTATTTTGAGGCCGCTGGGCGGATATATTCGAAAAAGTGTAGACGCATAAAAAAGTAGAATTTTAAGTTTGAGAAGCCTGTACCTTGGGCTACCTGTAGTTTTGTATGGGAAGATTTTGCTTAGTTTTAGGATTTTTTTTGTTCCTGTGTGTGGTATTAAGGCTGCGGAGTTTTTCTTTCTCGTCTTTTTATGAAGTAGTTGAACTTGAACTTTATTAATCTAAACCTAGCGGGCCTCGATCACTGAAGGTGATTTTTACGAGGGTACTCTTAAGCCTGGTCCTCACTACGACATAAGCATAAGCATAAATATAAGCATAACGTGTAGAACACTGCATAAGATAAAGCGAGACTACGAATCGACGAAACTGAGATACTCGTTTATTGTCTTTTCCAAGAGCAATGAACATTGACAAACGCTGAAAAACGGTTCTGTAATAAACAAGCTAAGTTAAGTATTAAGCTACAAATCGTGAGGCTGTATTAGGACACAAAAACGTAGAAAAAAAAAAAAGACAAATCAATAGATACCTCATGGTTGCTTCCGTACGATCCGTAGCGAGTGAATGTACTAGAAAATTAACTTAACTAACATAATTAAGTTCAGCGGGAAAGTACCGCTGACCGATTCTACACCGGCCCCGAAAGACTGGCCTACAAAGTCTTTTCTCTAAACTTACAACATTGATTACAAATAAATGTCAACAACTTAAAGTAACACTAATTGAACTTAAAGCTCATCTGATGCTTCAAGTAAGCAGAGGTTCTGAATATTCCTCTTGTAGCTTCCCTTGGCAGTCCGGACTGTCGCATGGCGAACAAAGCCTTTGCTGTCGGGGTAGGTCTCCATGACAAGCCCTAGTGGCCAATTTCCTCGTGCTACATTGCTGTCGCTAACAGAACTAGATCACCAACACAAATGTTTCTTTTAGGACGCAGCGATTTCTGTCGTTCGTGCAAACTCGGTAGGTACTCTGCAATCCAGCGCTGCAAGAATGAGTCTGCAATCTCTTGAGACTTGACCCGAGCCTCTTTATTCCTGATTTTATCAGGGTTAAGCTACAAAGCATATTTAATCCGTTTGGTTTTTTTCTCCATTGTAGAAAGAAGTGGAAGCCCCAGGCTATATAGAAAAATATCACCCAGTGGCCATGCCTACGTGTGCTATGACGTTTCGTTTTCCAAAGGCTTCTCTTGGAGGCAGTGTACTCTCCTTTCAACCCGATTTAAATCAACTATATCTCATTCGTATTACCCGAGATTGGTACGCAAGAGCTCGGAAAATACTGAACACGATAATTTTTAAAACTCATGCGCAGAAAAATGCAACAGTCTAAATTTATCGCTTCCGGTTACAAAAATGCACCTCACGGAACCGCCTTTTTACAATTTGCAGTACAAGCCTATTATAAACAAACGAATGGTTGATCTATTGTGGAATAAACTAGGATCTGCACGCATATTATAGATCTGATATGATGGGAGTAGATATAAAAGGCCGATTCTGGCTCAAAATAGGCAAATTCCCAGCATTTTTAATATACACAGGCAATTCCCAGCATTTTTATTTTTGCAGGCAAATTCCCAGCATTTTTAATATACACAGGCAATTCCCAGCATTTTTATTTTTGCAGGCAATTCCCAGCATTTTTAATATACACAGGCAAATTCCCTACATTTTTAATTTACACCTAAATATTATTAAATCGCACTTTGCATGGAATATAAAAGCCAAAAAAAAGATTATTAAATCGCACTTTGCATGGAAAATAAAAGCCAAAAAAAATATTATTAAATCGCACTTTGCATGGAAAATAAAAGCCAAAAAAAAAAATATTATTAAATCGCACTTTGCATGGGAAAAAATATTATTAAATCGCACTTTGCATGGAAAATAAAAGCCAAAAAAAAAATATTATTAAATCGCACTTTGCATCAAGTGTGTTTCATATAAGCATCAAAGCCCCAAGGCGCACATCGTGTTTTCAATAAGAGTCAAACATTTCCCCTTTGTACCCCTTTAGAAGATCCCAAAAACTTTTTTCCTTTTTATATATTAAACAACATTCATCTTCTTCATCTTCTTCATTTGTTTTTTCTAAAATTATTTCTATTGTTTCTACATCATATTCTTCACTTGTGTCAACATTATAATCGTTATAAGATTTTAAATCAATTTCTATAGTATCAACATTAAAATTATAATTTTCATTGTCATATGTAACATTTTTGAAATACTTCATCAGATATTCCGCTATACTCTCAGCTACATTTCCATTAACAAAATTATAAAATACATGCTTGAATAATTTAGTGTCACATCTTACTTTTGCGCGTATAATACGGTTATCAATATCTACTCTCTCAAAAAAAGCGAGGATTTTTTGCAAAAGAGAACTGTAAGAAGGTACTCCTTCAGACTTAATACTATTCATTAAGAGACTTTAATCAATGGATCGCAAGTACAAAATAAATCATTTTTTTATAAAAATGTTATATTAATATATGATGAAATTGAAAAATGATCTAAAAATGATTTAAATGTAAAATTTATA